>OX104024.1:26573214-26681606 GCA_944470205.2 Schistosoma margrebowiei
ACGGTCGTGGTAATCGGTGTTCAGGCATACGCAACACTTGGCCCAACTATCTCAGTGGATGAAGGTTCACAACCTCATCAACCAATTTACCATCATTCCCTAATACCCTATGTCTTACAGCACTATTATTTACCCGGTAATCCCAGCAGATGAGAGCAATATTTCTAAGATATCTGTGGTCAAATACTAGTAGCTTACGAATATCTTATACTTTTAATGGCCATGTTTCGCAGCCGTAAAGTAAGACAGAACGAACTGCCGTGCAGTATATTCGTCTCTTAATTGATAGACGAGAATCTCGCCTTCGCCATAGGTGACGTAAGTTGGCAAAAGCCAAACGAGCTTTCTGAATCCGTGCAGAGATGTTATCAGACACCAACGCGTTAAGGTTGATCAGACCCCCATGATAAGTGAAGTTGTCAAGGTATTCGACTACTTCACTCCCTATCCTTAGTTCAGGTGTTGATGCAGGCCAGTCCTGAAGCAACAACTCGCATTTAGAGGGGTAGAAACGCATCCCAATCATACCGGTATTGTTCCGTACTACCAAAAGACTGCATTTTATCAGCGTCTTCACCAAACAGGACTATGTCATTTGCGTATTCTAAGTCAATAAGTGGACCTCCTGGAAGGAGATCGATTCCCAAAAATTCAAATGACGAAAGCGTTATTACCAGCAGTAGGTCTATGATGAAATTGAACAAAAATGGAAATAGTGGAAAGCCTTGATGAACACCATTTGAGGTTGCAAAATCAGATGACAGTTCGCTATAAGCTCTCACTCGATTAGTAGTGTTCGAGTAAGGAGCCTTCACAAGGTTTATGTACTTCTGAGATACATCTTTCAATGACGGATACTGCCACAGAACTTCTCGGTCAACAGAGTCAAATGCTGCTTTCAAGTTAAGAAAAACTATCGTTGTCGGACGCCGATAAGTATGTCTGTGTTCTAATAGTGAATATGTGGTCGATGCAGCCACGACCAGCTCTGAAGCCAGCCTGATTTTATCGTGTTTGCAGTTCACGAGTCTTCGTTAACCGCCCGATAAGTATTGAGGCTAGCATTTTAGATGCTATATTAGTCAAACTAATCCCTCTATGTTTATCACAGGATGATTTTGACCCCTTCTCATATATTGGGACAATCAGATGTGATTACGTCCAAGTCGCAGATTTCAGTTAATAATGCTTGTTCTGTCCTCGTACTTAGTGCTATGCCTACACCTGCCGGTCCACGAAAACTAGCCTTCAGGTGGCCAGATACACGGATGATGTATATCGTCAGCTCCGTTTCGACAAGGTGAGGCCAACAACATGAGCCACTAAACCAAGGTAGCAGGTAATTATAAAAGGACCAGGATATCAAATACAACCGCCACATATATGGACAGCAATAAATAAGTAAATAAAAGTTATATATTCTTCTGGGAAAAGAATATTTGAAGGCACTTACTCTTGTAGGACAGGGATGGAATCAAGACAGAAAATGTATACCAGCTGTCGAAGTAGTAAAATATCCAAAAGCGAGGAAGTGCTAGATCGAAGAGCATTATCAACCAAAATGGTTAGAAGTGACCGACGATTTTCTGCTGATCTACAAGAATATAAAAAGACAGGGGTGACTATCTAACCAACATAACCCATCAGGGTGTGATGCAGCATACGTACATGTGTTGATAAGATTTCACAACAGTATTAACCAACTTACAAAATTTACTTGGCAATCTGGTGGTTATACAGAGAGCGATCGAATAATTGCAGACTACTCATATCCTTTATTATTTATACGCTTTAATACCCATATGATCATAGATGCCCTCGAAACATTGATCGCGTATGTTGGGTCAATAGAGCGAGCAATACTCGAGTTAGACGTAGCGTACTAGATAGAAATGACAAACTGGTTGATGAGGTAGTGGATCTTCACCAATCGATGTGATTGGGACATGTATTACGTATGCCCAACCACCTTCTACCTCGACGCGCGTTGTTTCCTGGTGTAGGGGTAATTTGAAGGAAAGCTAGGGGTAACCAATCCAAGATGTGGTACAAGTTTATGAAGTCATTCACTGTTGGGCTGAGTCTTTTTGGTAGGTGGGTAGTTTGCGGTTAGCACAATCACCGTAACCAATGGTTGGAGGTGTCGAGTGACATGGCTCCAAATTGGTTACAATGGTGCAGACACTTACGTCAGGTTTAGTATTGAGTTTGGCAAACTGTTACGGGAAGTGACGATTAAATGGTTAGTCATTATATCTATCTAAACAAATAATCAACAAAAGACTGAATCCATCTATCTTATTGACTTAATAGAGAATTCCACTTTTATCTAAGCCGTCTATCTCATAGTACACAACACACCGACCAGTCATCTCCAAGCAACTCTATCCTCTGCTCACCTTTCTAGTTGTTACCAAGTGGTACTTAAGGTCATAGTGCCTGCTTCCGATCCCCGGGACTATGTGTTCTTTTGTCACCCTCTTTCCTTTCAGCCTTCAGTATTTTGGGTTAGGATTTGCTTTTTGATACAGCTTGTTGGTTTGTGTAAAATCTGTCTTATCCACATCCAACGTCTTTCCCTAATTTCCTCTTCAACTGGCATCTGGTCCGTTTTCTGCCACAGTAGGTTATAGCTGGTGGCGTCTGGTCAATGGATTTAAAGTATATTACGTAGATAGCTGTTTATAAATAACTGTACTTCTTTGATGATAATAGTTGTAGTAGTCCTGCAAGTTTCAGCTCCAATATCTGGAAATGTTTTGATGTTTGTGCTGAGAATTCCAACTTTGATGTTGACTGATAGTTGTTTTGAGTTCCAGATACCCTCCAATTGTAATAATGTAACCCTAGTCAGTCTATTCAAGAGTTCTTTAAAGTGTTTTACCCACCTGTTCTTCTCCTTTTGATGCTTAGTGATTGGTTCTCCTTTTCTGTCGCTGACTAGTCGTTCTTGTGAACTATATTCTCCTACTAGTCTCCTGATTATATTATATGTTTCTTCCGAAATCCCTTGGCTTGCAGCTTTTCTACGGTATTTGCCAGATCTGCATATTTCCACTTTCCAGCTGTAATGCTCTTCATTCGTATGTTTGCTTTTGCGTATTTGACCTTTGTCTTTCTCTGCTCTTGTTTGGATAGTGTTGACTGCGCTCTTCTTGTTTTTCTTTTCTTCAGTCGTGCCTAGAACGTTTACAGAGACCCATTATTTGTGCTGGCTAACTGATTGATGCTCTATAGGTAGCGACACTCGGTATTTTTAAGTTCATGTTTCTGTAATCCCATTCCAGTTGCTCTCTATTATCGTCCCTTCTAATTGATCTTGTAGGGCTTGGAAGTTGATGCAGTGATCTATGTTGAACTAATCTAGTAGGAATTCTGTATTGAACTTTTGTAATTGTGCCTATCCAGTTGTCCAATTTTTATGTAGCTTGAGTAATATCGTGTATTTCAATGACTGGACGTGGTTTTTTGACGTTTTTGTCATTCTAGAATTCGGATCTCAGTACGAGTGATGACTTCATACACATATCTGAAAATTTCATCATTCTGGTAAAACAATCCGTGATTAACTTGAGTCATCGTTTTTTTATCCCTTATTAAGCGGAATTGTAAATCTTACTTTACTTTTTACTTATAGGGGAACTATTTCAACCATGTCAAATATTTTAAGAGGTCTTGATATATCCACACTTACCCATCAATCGTTGAAAGATATGGGCAATCAACTGTTCAACTCATGTCAGTATAACGAAGCAGTCCAATGCTATACACATGCTATCACCCAACAACCAAATATTTCGTCGTATTATTCAAACAGAGCGTTGTGTTATATTCAAATGCAAGATTATTCAAAAGTTTTATCTGATTGCAGGTATGTATAAACTTACAATAACTTGTTGAAATCGCCTTTCAATTGTGATAAATTTATTTCAGCGAATTTTAGTATTATTAGTACTTTGTGGCGACATTAGTCTGCGCGTATATCTGGGTGAATTAGTTAATAAATAATGATTTGTTTTTATAATCTGTTGAAAGACATTGCTAGCGTACTAATAATCATTGAATTATTAGAATATAAACTTTAAAAGGTGAGATAACAGTCCTAGATTTGAGACTAACAATTTCATCTTTTTAAATCATATGTGATCAGTAAATTACGTGAACGTGATTTATATTGTTTCAATACATTGATAATAGCGAAATTGTGGAAGGTTAACTAAAATGTTTACGAAGACGCATGTATTTAATCATTCTAATGATTTTATGATTACAAGATCAGAAAGCTTCGAGTTAACATTATAAGGCATACAGTTCAACGAAAAGTATACATTACTCAATACTATCAGTCTCGACTTATGGTTAGACTTTTACCTTCGGATTAATTAAGCAAAACGTTATGTCTTATGTTGATTAAACTAATCGTAGTCTTATCTCATAAAGTGTGGTACTATATTGTTTTTGTTCCTTTGAATGTAGTCCCTTTGGTACTGAACTAGAGAATGCTATGATGTTATTTGTTATTTCTTTATTTGAACACATAAATATTGGTACAAGAGTGCGCCAAATATATATGCGCCACACAAAACAATGAGAATTTAAAGAGAAGGAAAAAGAAGGTAAGGAGTGTTAAAAAAAGAGAACAGTAACAGAGATTGATGTAAGGTAGTGTAATAATAGTAATAATGGGGTAACGGAAAGGTACAATCAGAAGAAATCTTTCAGTTAAGGGAGACACAACCACTTTTTGCGAGGAAAGTAAAAGAAGGTTACAGCAGGATCGCCACTGGCTTCTATTCTGAGCCATATCTGACAACGTCTCTAGCCACTGTGTAGCACCATCTCTCGGACCCCAACCAGGGAGTCGTGAAGGACCGACAGAAGCCAGTCCTTTGCAGCTTTCTTTCATACCACGACACCATGTCATGCACTGACCACCTCTCCGCTTCTTCCAACCAGTCCCAGAGTCGGCAAATAATGCACGACGTGGAATTCTCTGGGACGACATTCGGAGAACATGTCGAAGCCACCGAAGTCGGTGTTTCAAGTTGGTGACATCGATTGCATTATCATTTCTGTGCCCGAACACACGATGCCGAACCTCTGCATTACTGATATGGTGTTGGCACTGGATGTCAGCAATCCTTCGGAGACAACGATGATCAAACACAGAGAGTCGTCTAACGTCCTCAACTCGGAGAGGCCAGGTTTCGCAAGCACAGAGCAAAACTGCTCTCACCGACGCGTTGTAGGTCCGACCTTTTACAGCCAGACTAACATCACGAAGGCGCCAAAGATGGCCCAGATTGGCATAAGCCGCTCTGGCTTTCACTATATGTGCACTGATCTCATCACTCACACCCCCACCAGCACTTATGTAGCTACCCAGATACACGAACTTCTCGATTACTTCTATCTGCACACCACCCACGGTGAGTACAGGATTAGAATCCTGCCAGTCTTGTGGAAGTACTTTGCACTTCGAAGGTGCAAAGCACATACCATACCTACGGACACTGATTGCCAACTGATTAAGTGCGGATTGCATACCTTGGGCATTATCGCACAGTAAGACAATATCATCCGCATACTCAAGATCGAGAAGTCTTTCTCCAGGCAACAGATCCACACCACCATTACTTACATCCATCAGAGCTGTTTCCAGAATGTCGTCGATGGCAAAGTTGAAGAGGAATGGTGAGATTGGGCAACCCTGCCTAACCCCACTGCTCGAATGGAACAATGGAGAGAGGTGGTTGTATGCCCTCACTCTGCCTGAGGTGTTTGTATATAGGGCTTTTAGGATGTTCATAAACTTCTCAGGCACACCCTTCTTCAATAGACAATCCCAGAGAACGGTCCTATCCAACGAATCGAAGGCAGCCCTGATGTCAAGAAACACTACGATTGTTGGACTTTGATAAGTATGGTGGTGTTCTAACATTTGGCGGAGGGTGAAGATATGATCAATACATCCTCGACCAGAACGAAACCCAGCCTGCTCCTCACGAGTCAATCTTTCTCGGGTTTTGAACAACCTACGAGGTATGACGGAAGCCAATAGCTTGAACGCAATCAGAAGTAGACTTATCCCCCGATAGATGTTACATGAACGACGTGAACCCTTTTTAAGGATAGGGACAATTATCGACTCATTCCATGACGTTGGTACACTCTCTAGCTCCCAAACCTTTGTAAACAACGTCGTCAATTCCTTAGTCAAAAATTCACCACCATCGACTAACAATCAAATGATTAGAATTATTATTATTATTATTATTTACTACGTCATTGTTCAATCTCTTTTATTCATACTCTCTCTATAATTGTTTTTCGACTTATACAGCAGCTCGTGTTTGGTGGAAATTCGACTCTATCTAAACGTTGTCGAGTCACTGTCCATTTGAAAATTGTATGTTACCACCGAATATAAGTACTGAAGCAGATTTTCTGAAAGCACGTGCACCACTCAAATTGGCTGCCTTCAACATTCGCACACCTATGCAGGTTGGACAACAGATAGGGCTGGCTATGTCTTTAGAAATTCTTAATATCGATGTTTACTGTCTATCCGAGACCCGTATTCAAGACTCTGGTGAAGTACTACAAATTCGCTCTACATCTGTCACTTCAAAAAGCTTGTTTTACGTGCGTTTATCCGAGGACCCTGCGGCATCTTCGTCTGGTCTTGCTGGCATTGGTGTCGCACTAAGCGCTAGAGCTGAGGCAGCACTAATCGCTTGGATCCCCATTAACAGTCGGTTATGTGCTGTTAGATTAGAGAGTTCCATCAAAGTGAGAAGAAATCGGCGTGAGAAACGATGTCTTTTCGTCATCTCCGCCTATGCTCCGACATATTGCAGCCGGGATGCAATCAACGATGAGTTTTACCACCAGTTATCTGTTCTTCTCCAGAAAGTGCATTCGACAGATATTGTAGTACTAGCCGGAGACTTGAATGCTCAGGTCGGGCGTCTAGGCACAGACCACAACCTGTTTCTGGCTCGAACTAACTTTCAGCACAGTCATCGCCAATGTGCCACCTGGCGTCCTCCCACTGCATCTCAAGCCTGGACTCCGATTGATCACATCGCGATCAGCTACCGCTGGCGTGGTTGTGTGCAAGACTGCCGCTCCTTTTGGAGCACCTATCTAGACTGTGACCATGCCTTGGTCTGCGCCAATCTTACCTTACTTATCAGTGGCCAACGAAGTGACCGCCACCAAAGGATTGATATTAGCAAGCTGGTTGCAACCTCTGTTGCAAGCAAGTATCGAACCAAGCTAGCCTCTAGACTAGCTACCACTCCACCGAAGAGCATAGATGAGCATTGGTTGCAATTGCATGACGCCATGAAAATGGCGGGTACAGTCAGTTGTGGGTTCGCGAAACGTCCCGCTTATAAGCACTGGGTTTCTTCTGGTTCCTTACAACTCATAGAAGCCCGTCGATCTACTCCGGGTGACCACGAATTTGAAGATAAACGAAGGATGTTACGTAAGGAAATTGGGTAAAGCTTGAGTAAGGACCGAGAAGGCTGGTGGTCGAGGCGTGCTAATGAGCTGGAAGCAGCAGCTGCATCTGGTAACTACCGGAAGCTCTTCAAACTCATCCGAGCCACTGGCAGCAAGAAGTCTGGTAAGAGCGACACAATCTACGGGGATGGCGGGATGCCAATCACTAACATCCATCGCCGTCTTGGACGATGGGCAGAATTTTGCGAAAGGCAGTTCAACTGGCCTGCTGCTCCGGCAACATCGGTCAGACTGTCCTGCCAACACCATATCAGTAATGCAGAGGTTCGGCATCGTGTGTTCGGGCACAGAAATGATAATGCAATCGATGTCACCAACTTGAAACACCGACTTCGGTGGCTTCGACATGTTCTCCGAATGTCGTCCCAGAGAATTCCACGTCGTGCATTATTTGCCGACTCTGGGACTGGTTGGAAGAAGCGGAGAGGTGGTCAGTGCATGACATGGTGTCGTGGTATGAAAGAAAGCTGCAAAGGACTGGCTTCTGTCGGTCCTTCACGACTCCCTGGTTGGGGTCCGAGAGATGGTGCTACACAGTGGCTAGAGACGTTGTCAGATATGGCTCAGAATAGAAGCCAGTGGCGATCCTGCTGTAACCTTCTTTTACTTTCCTCGCAAAAAGTGGTTGTGTCTCCCTTAACTGAAAGATTTCTTCTGATTGTACCTTTCCGTTACCCCATTATTACTATTATTACACTACCTTACATCAATCTCTGTTACTGTTCTCTTTTTTTAACACTCCTTACCTTCTTTTTCCTTCTCTTTAAATTCTCATTGTTTTGTGTGGCACATATATATTTAGCGCACTCTTGTACCAATATTTACGTGTTCAAATAAAGAAATAGTCGAAGCAAGAAAGTAGTTTCCATAATTATAGACAGTTCATCATTTGTGTGTGGGCTGTGATGCTGCCCGGGTGCCGAGACCGAAACAGGTGGTTATCTTAGAGGAGCACACCCCGAGCCTTTGACTTAAATGTCTAACCCACAAGGCAGTGTAGCATTGTAAGGAGATGCAGTCCCATGGTAGCCGGTGACCAACGATTGGTTCATACACCATTTGTTCCTTAAGGTTACTATGCTATGATATAGCTATCCCTGTGTATACCCTCGTGGATGTTTCGATGGGATTCACGTGTTTTAATGTGAAGTAAATAGATGGATGAATAAAGGTATGTTAAATCTAACCATCCACAGTCTCAGGGTAATATTTCATTTACAGGGAGTATTTTTTCTATAACCGACAACTGATATCTCAATCTTCCCACTAAAAACATTGGGTTGTGATTAGAACTATAAAATTCCATCAGTTGTATATATAATAATGAGACGTTTTTGGAAAAAAACGCGAGGTTAATAAAGGATAGATTGTTGTTCGTACTACTTGGAGGAATTCGTGTAACATACGACTTCGTTTTGGGATACTAATAATTTTTGGGTGTGAGTGGTAAATTTATTCATAAACTAACTGACACAAATAAATCCTATTCGGCATGAGATTCTCTCCCTCGAAATGCAAAATGTTGCTTCAGGATTGGGTTACTTCGACACCCGAACTAGTGATAGGGAGCGAAGTAGTTGAACGTGTCGACCGCTTCACTTATCTTGGAAATCTCATCAGCCCTTGTGGTCTGGTGTGTGACGAAATCTCAGCACGGATACAGAAGGCTCGACTAGCTTTTGCCAACTTGCGTCATTTATGACGTAGGTGAGATATCCGTCTATCAACCGAAGGACATGTTTACTGTGCAGCAGTTCGTCCCGTCCTACTTTATGGCAGTGAAACATGACCTGTAAGAGTAGAGGATATTCGTAGGTTACTAGTATTCGATCATAGGTGTCTTCGAAACATTGCTCGTATATCATGGGACTATCGAGTAAGTAACACAGTTGTTAGGAAACGGGTACTAGGTGAGGTCAATCAGTCAGTAACAACGTAGAACTTCGTACGTACGTACATCAGTTCGAGTTGCCACACCACCTTAACACAGAGATGCAGTTGTCGATCCAAATCCCGTAGTGGTAGAGGTATCAAGAGTGTAAGCAGTGATCGGAAGATTGGGGTTTGGAGATGTTATTTAATGAGTATAATCCAGTGAAATAAATTTGGAAAGAGGAAAAAGAGACGAGGAATCAGGAGATTAGAATTTGGGAGAACACAAAGAGTGTATGCACCCGCTCCATTGCAAACGATTTTGAGCCATGTCATTCAGGGTCTCTAGCCATCGGTTGCTATCATCTCGCGGTCCCCAACCAAGTAGTCTACACCTACCAGCATGGCTCAGTCCACTTGTCAGTGACTTCATGGACTTGTGCCATGTTTTGGTCTGGCAGCCCCTAGCTTTGTTCCAACCTACTCCTATACCACTGAACATCGCACGTCAAGGCAGTCGGTCGTTGGGCATACGTAACACGTGTCCCAGCCATCTCACTACGTCATCAATTGATTTGCCATCCTTACCTAGTACCCGTTTCCTAACAACTGTGTTACTTACTCGATAGTCCCATGATATACGAGCAATGTTTCGAAGACACCTATGATCGAATACTAGTAACCTACGAATATCCTCTACTCTTACAGGTCATGTTTCACTGCCATAAAGTAGGACGGGACGAACTGCTGCACAGTAAACATGTCCTTCGGTTGATAGACGGATATCTCACCTACGTCATAAATGACGCAAGTTGGCAAAAGCTAGTCGAGCCTTCTGTATCCGTGCTGAGATTTCGTCACACACCAGACCACAAGGGCTGATGAGATTTCCAAGATAAGTGAAGCGGTCGACACGTTCAACTACTTCGCTCCCTATCACTAGTTCGGGTGTCGAAGTAACCCAATCCTGAAGCAACATTTTGCATTTCGAGGGAGAGAATCGCATACCGAACATGCTTGCATTGTTGCTTAGAGTGGTCAGAAGACTGCATTTTGTCAGCGTCTTCACCAAATAAAACTATGTCATCAGCATATTCTTAGTCAATAAGTGAACCTCCCGGTAGAAGTTCAACCCCTGGAAATTTAGATGAGGAGAGTGTTATCTCTAAAAGTACGTCTACCAAAAAGTTGAACAAGAATGGGGAGAGTGGACAGCCCTAACGAACACCACTTGAGGTAATCAATTTTGATGACAGTTCGCCATAAGCTCTCACTCTATCAGTTGTGTTCGATTAGAGAGCCTGTATACGGTTAATGTACTTCTTTGGTAATCCTTTCAGTGACAAACACTGCCATAGAACCTTACGATCAACAGAGTCGAATGCCGCCTTAAGCTCGAGAAATACTACCATTGTGGGGCGTCTGAATGTGTGTCTGTGTTCTAGAACCTGACGTAGTGTGAATATCTGATCTACACAACCACGTCCAGGTCGAAAACCGGCCTGGTTTTCTCTAATCTGCTCTTCACGAGCTTTGATTAGGCGTCGAAGTATTATTGAGGCTAATATTTTAGACACTATATTAGTCAAGGTGATTCCTCTGTGATTGTCACAAGAGGACTTTTGTCCTTTCTTATAGACTGGCACAATCAATGATTGAGACCAGTCAGATGGGATTACGTCCAGTTCCCAAATTCTACCTAAGACCTCGGTTAATCCCACTGCTAATACTGAACCACCATCCTTAAAAATCTCAGGCGTAAATCTGTCAGGGCCTGCTGCTCTCTTCGCTTCAGATTTCCTATAGCATTTTCAACTTCATAAAGAGTCGGAGGACCTACATTAACTTGCCATTCAGATTGACTGGAGATCGTGGGAAACCGAAGTGTGGCTGAAGGCCAGTTGAACTGATCCCTGAAGTGTTCTGCCCATCGATCCAATCTCCTAGATTGAGAATGAATAATATGTCCATCTTTCTCTGAGATTGTTTCGCTAACAGTCGGTTTCCTAATACCGGTTTCCTTAACAAGTCTGAACAATTGTCTGCTATTACCTATTGCCGCTGCCTTTTCTATCTCTCTTGCTTTCGCTACCCACCACTGTTCGCGATCATTGCGTAGACTTCTTGTCAGCTTGCGCTTAAGCTGACTCCGCTCTTCACTATGTTCAGAGCCAGGTGGAATGAGTTTTCGAGCATCTATCAGTGCGATAGATGCTGCTGAGATCCAGTGTCGTTCCCTAACCTTACGTGTTACCGTACTAGCAGATATCACTGCTGTTTCCACAACTTTTCGGATATCATTCCAAGCTGCATCGGGGTGGGCATCACATACATGGCTGCCTAACTGTTTTCCTAGTTGTTCCTGAAATATACTCTTAGCTTGACTATCATTAAGTAGGCCCCTAAGAGGTTTCCTTGCAGCGTCTTTCCTACGTCCAGTAAGACGCAAGCAAATACGCGCTCGTACTAGAGCATGATCTGAATCTAGGCATGTGCTCCAGAATGAGCGACAGTCTTCTATCGAGCTCCTCCATCGGTGGCTGATAGCGATGCGATCTATTTGGGTCCAACGTTGGGACGAATTAGGGGGTCGCCATGTTAAAAGATGTTTTTCTTTATGCTTAAAGTTAGTATTTGCAAGGAACAAGCGATTATTTGAGCATAGCTGCAACAGATGGTCGCCATTATCTGTTCTTTGAGCCACGACACCATAAAATCCACCTAGGTGTCTTTCTCTATCGCTTAGTTTACCTACATGAGTATTAAAGTCACCGGCCACTATTACTACATCAGAGCGCCAAGCTTTTCGGAGAAGGTCGGGAAGCTTTCTGTTAAACTCATCTTCTACATCTTCTGAGCTGCAGTCAGTGGGAGAATAGGCAGAAACGATGAGGAGGCAACGACGGGTGTCCCTATCTTTCCGGATTCTTACTGTTCCGTTCAGTCGGACAGCGCACAAACGGCTGTCTACTGGGATCCACTCTAAGAGAGCTAGTTCTGCTCTGGGACTCAATGCTATACCTACGCCGGCGACGCCACGGGAAGCAGAATCATGGCTTCCAGATACACGAAGTGTGAATCGAGTCGGTCCTTTATTTTGGCATGGTGAGGTCAAGTAAATGACGCTACTCGGATCCTGTATGCTTGTTTCGGAGACGCAGCACACATAGATGGCGCGGGATTCTAAAGTCCTAGCTAAGGAAACCTGTTGTCCTATTTGGCACAGTGTTCGGACGTTAAAAGCTCCTACGTGTAGTTTAGAGCGTGGTTTCAGGAGACCAGGAATAGAGTACCACGTATTCGAATCGTTTGCCCTACCGGTGCGAGGTGATAAAGAAACGTGAGGAGGGTTAGTCATGGAGATAAGAGAGGTATTAGGAGGTGTAGGAAGGATTTGAATGTGACCAACTTGGTCTCGTGTGCTGTTACGGGTATGAGGGCTGATGTCACTTCCCGGCTGCCCACACCGTGGAAGGGTATTTCTTGAGGAACCTGAAAAGGAAATTGGATTAGTGTTGGTCTTGACGACCTGGTAGCGTGACCACAGAGCCCAGGGGACAGCTGCTTGAGGCCGGTCGCGCACGGCCTTCTTATGGAAGGTTTTTGACGTGTTAGCTCCGTTCTTCAAAGGGCCTTACCGCCGGAGACGGAAATCCGTGAGGTAAAGTGAGGTGTGACATTTTTAGGGTCGATCTTTTCTAACCGCACCCCTCCTTGTGGGAAGGCAGCGTCGCTGTCACGCTGGTTGTCTGAGGGAAACACCTTACTGCTGTTACACCTCTCTACAGTCAGCAATACGACTTCGCCCTCGGACCTTGAGTTGCTGCTTTTAGTTTTACCGTTCACCAATCGACCAGCCTAGCATGGTAGAACCTACAGGAACATATGTTCCAGCCAATATAGCTCGGTTGGGTCATCACGATAGGCAAGCCCGACCACCGCGTCAAGGTAGCAGCTTCGGTCGGGATGGCAAATCAAGTAGTGAAACTTCATCAGTTGAGATGGCTGGGACACGTGTTACGTATGCCCAACGACCGACTGCCTTGACGTGCGATGTTCAGTGGTATAGGAGTAGGTTGGAACAAAGCTAGGGGCTGCCAGACCAAAACATGGCACAAGTCCATGAAGTCACTGACAAGTGGACTGAGCCATGCTGGTAGGTGTAGACTACTTGGTTGGGGACCGCGAGATGATAGCAACCGATGGCTAGAGACCCTGAATGACATGGCTCAAAATCGTTTGCAATGGAGCGGGTGCATACACTCTTTGTGTTCTCCCAAATTCTAATCTCCTGATTCCTCGTCTCTTTTTCCTCTTTCCAAATTTATTTCACTGGATTATACTCTTTAATAACATCTCCAAACCCTAATCTTCCCGATATATTGGCGCTCTCTTGTACCAATATTTATGTGTTAAAATAAATAAAAATAAATAAATAATCTTCCCGATTACTGTTTATGCTCTTACTACCTCTACCACTACGGTATTTGAATCGACAACTGCATCTCTGTGCTAATGTGCTATGGTAACTCGAACTGATGTACGTACGTACGAAGTTCTACGTTGTTACTGACTGACTGAACTGAAAAAAATAAATCCTATTTTAATCCTTAATTAACAGATGTTTTCAAATTCAACTACTTTTGACATGCACTTAGATGTTACTTCTTTTGCCACGATACTCAAAAATTATAAATTGGACTGATAAACGTTAATGGTTAGATCCCAGCTGCCAGCGTCTAGTCTTTTGCTTGTTGTCGCACTTGGACTTCTTTCCAAATATTAATTTCATATGAAGTTAAAATAACTAGAATTGAAACCAAAGTGTTTGTTTTCAGCCAAATATTATAATGGGACTACTGATAATCTTATTTTGCTTGAAACGTTTTACTTGTCCATGAATAATTCACGTAACCACTTTATAAATCTGAATCTTTCTGTAATTTTTATGTATGTAATCCTTTGTCTAGACAGCCTTTAAAACCAGTGTCAGACATTTGTATCATGAATATTTCCTACAAAAGTAGGTCAAACTCGATAACTTGTATTAGGCAATGAAACATACATTTTATGTAACATGCATAGATTTCATTCGTAAGTCTCATAATGAATTCAAATCAATAGATTCATAGCTCTTAGATCTTCTGGTTTTAGGAATTATTCACAGGGAGACTGAATAAGCCTCTTATTGGTAATCTGGTCAAGCACGGAGTTGTTTCAAACCCGTAAAATAATTCGTTTTCGTAATGTAGATAATGCCAACAGCATTTAAAAAGCATGTGTCCTATCATTGAATTGTATTCCATTTCAACAGCCGCTAGGTTTTGCATATAGACTTCAGTTTCTTTATTCTACCACCATTTTTTTCTTAGAAGCAATGAGAATTGGCAACTGTGGTAAGATGAAAGTACCTGATGTGAATGAATGATTCGTGGTCTGAGCAAGACCAAGTACATAATTTAGTGAGAGAAATATTCGATTGCCTCAAAGGTCGTGTAGTAAGACTCAGGATGTAGAGTGTTCGCTATATAAGCCTAAATGTTCTACTTTATCGGATGCTTGGTGGGATTCTGCTCCACATATCTAAATTTCAAGTGCCGAAAAAATTTTGGAGCAACTTTATATGGCTTATCTTACTTATATACACCCGTTAACCCTCATGGGGGAGCGTGGGACGTTCACCAGCATTCTCGATCCATCTTCGTCCTAGGTAATACTTTCCAGTTGTTTCCACTTACTATTCATCCTTTCCATTTCTGCTTCCAATTCCGACGCAGTGTGTTCTTCGGCCTTCTTTTCCGTTTTTCTTCAGGATTTCAAGTTCTCGCTTGCCTCGTGATGAAGTTTGGTGATTTTCGCAGTGTATGTCACAACATTTTGTCACCGATAGCATTTTCCAAAACAGCTCTGAAGTAAATACTAGGTGTTGATGGATATCTTATCCTTGGAAAAAGACTTTTCAACTTCAAGTGCTCACACGACATTGTTTTACTGTGTGGTGATGTACAACCCACTCATACTACTTTTAATCAGTTCCAGTTAGTTTGTATGTATGGTATGTACTTTTTTAACTTTGAAATGCAACGTACTCCAAAGGCCACAGAACCATGTTATGGACTTACCTTTTGAAGTGAGCCTATGGAAATAGTTGATATGTCAATGTGTTTGGGCTTTGTGTATCCTGTTGGTGACGTGACAGATGAGATCAGTCTATACTTAGTAAAAGCCAGAGCTCTCTATCACAATTCCGGACATCTTTGGCGCCGTCATTATGTTATTCTGTCTGTGAAAATTGGCTTTACAACATCAGTAAGAAGTTTTGCTTTGTGCTCGTAAAACTTGGTCCCTCTGAACCGAAGGTGTTCGGTTATCAGTGCTTCGAAGAAGTGCAACTAGTGCACTATATTAGTATTAGTAAGGTGGGGTATCATGTATCCGAGATCAGTGATGATGATTCACTTCGTGCCTTGCCTGTAAACTGGCATGCCTCATGTAACAAACTGTTATTTAAGAATAAAATATTATTATTATTATTTCGTATCACCATCCTGAAACACCAAGTTCGATGAATTGAATGTGGTTTCCTAATGTCATTTTCGAAGCTTACACACCTTGTCTTATCTACCGACACTCAGACTAGGTGCAAACAAGGGAAGTTAATTAACGACGTGTGGACGGAGTATGAAAAATAGCCGTATTATTTTATTTTATTTGTACAATAGCGAAGAGATTGGTGTAAGGTAATGTGGTAGTAATGAGGGAACGGAAAGGTACAATCAGAAGAAATCTTTCAGTTAAGGGAGACACAACCACTTTTTGCGAGGAAAGTAAAAGAAGGTTACAGCAGGATCGCCACTGGCTTCTATTCTGAGCCATATCTGACAACGTCTCTAGCCACTGTGTAGCACCATCTCTCGGACCCCAACCAGGGAGTCGTGAAGGACCGACAGAAGCCAGTCCTTTGCAGCTTTCTTTCATACCACGACACCATGTCATGCACTGACCACCTCTCCGCTTCTTCCAACCAGTCCCAGAGTCGGCAAATAATGCACGACGTGGAATTCTCTGGGACGACATTCGGAGAACATGTCGAAGCCACCGAAGTCGGTGTTTCAAGTTGGTGACATCGACTGCATTATCATTTCTGTGCCCGAACACACGATGCCGAACCTCTGCATTACTGATATGGTGTTGGCAGGACAGTCTGACCGATGTTGCCGGAGCAGCAGGCCAGTTGAACTGCCTTTCGCAAAATTCTGCCCATCGTCCAAGACGGCGATGGATGTTAGTGATTGGCATCCCGCCATCCCCGTAGATTGTGTCGCTCTTACCAGACTTCTTGCTGCCAGTGGCTCGGATGAGTTTGAAGAGCTTCCGGTAGTTACCAGATGCAGCTGCTGCTTCCAGCTCATTAGCACGCCTCGACCACCAGCCTTCTCGGTCCTTACTCAAGCTTTACCCAATTTCCTTACGTAACATCCTTCGTTTATCTTCAAATTCGTGGTCACCCGGAGTAGATCGACGGGCTTCTATGAGTTGTAAGGAACCAGAAGAAACCCAGTGCTTATAAGCGGGACGTTTCGCGAACCCACAACTGACTGTACCCGCCATTTTCATGGCGTCATGCAATTGCAACCAATGCTCATCTATGCTCTTCGGTGGAGTGGTAGCTAGTCTAGAGGCTAGCTTGGTTCGATACTTGCTTGCAACAGAGGTTGCAACCAGCTTGCTAATATCAATCCTTTGGTGGCGGTCACTTCGTTGGCCACTGATAAGTAAGGTAAGATTGGCGCAGACCAAGGCATGGTCACAGTCTAGATAGGTGCTCCAAAAGGAGCGGCAGTCTTGCACACAACCACGCCAGCGGTAGCTGATCGCGATGTGATCAATCGGAGTCCAGGCTTGAGATGCAGTGGGAGGACGCCAGGTGGCACATTGGCGATGACTGTGCTGAAAGTTAGTTCGAGCCAGAAACAGGTTGTGGTCTGTGCACAGTTGCAGCAGACGGTCCACGTTATCCGTCCTGCGACCAACAAGTCCCCATCGGCCACCTAAATGACTCTCTTCTGTGCCTAGACGCCCGACCTGAGCATTCAAGTCTCCGGCTAGTACTACAATATCTGTCGAATGCACATTCTGGAGAAGAACAGATAACTGGTGGTAAAACTCATCGTTGATTGCATCCCGGCTGCAATATGTCGGAGCACAGGCGGAGATGACGAAAAGACATCGTTTCTCACGCCGATTTCTTCTCACTTTGATGGAACTCTCTAATCTAACAGCACATAACCGACTGTTAATGGGGATCCAAGCGATTAGTGCTGCCTCAGCTCTAGCGCTTAGTGCGACACCAATGCCAGCAAGACCAGACGAAGATGCCGCAGGGTCCTCGGATAAACGCACGTAAAACAAGCTTTTTGAAGTGACAGATGTAGAGCGAATTTGTAGTACTTCACCAGAGTCTTGAATACGGGTCTCGGATAGACAGTAAACATCGATATTAAGAATTTCTAAAGACATAGCCAGCCCTATCTGTTGTCCAACCTGCATAGGTGTGCGAATGTTGAAGGCAGCCAATTTGAGTGGTGCACGTGCTTTCAGAAAATCTGCTTCAGTACTTATATTCGGTGGTAACATACAATTTTCAAATGGACATTGACTCGAGAACGTTTAGATACAGTTGAATTTCCACCAAAGACGAGCCGCTGTATAAGTATAAAAGAGGGTGAGTAATGTGGAAAATAATAATAATGACAACAATAGTTATAATAATATTGACGATAATAGTAATGATAATAATTTGAATCACTTGATTGTTTTTCGAAGCGAGAAAATTAATTTCCATAGACACACAAATCTCATTCGATATGTGTGTGGGCTGTGATACTACCCGGGTGCCCAAACCGAATCAGGTGGTTATCTTAGGGGGCCAATCCCCGAGCCTTTGACCTAAAGGTCTAACCCACAAGGCCTTGGAGCATCGTAAGGAGATGCAATCGCATGGTAGCCGGTGACCAACGATTGGTTCATACGCCATTTGTTCACTCAGGATACTGGAGCCCATGTGCACCATTGGTTTGTGATCCGGTTAAAGCGCCGGACATTCGCTTTTCGTCCTCTCATTTTCGTAAACAACAATCTCGCCACGAGAAGGCAATGAGTGGGACTTCCCTGGCAGAGGCTGTATACGCGCGGCCGTGTGAGAGTATTTCGAGGGGGAGTGCGGACTCTCCCCACTTTCGGTCGTACCAGGGTATTCGGGGGCTAATAGCCGTATAGGATCAACAGCTAATGATCCATCATAACTACTCGATAGAGGTCTCGTAGACCGTAAAGTTCAGTAGCTTGAGATATTATCAGAAGTCATTCTCCATAAGAACAAGATAAACCTTCTCTTTATGTTTGTGTTTGTAATTGGAACATTTTTTTATTAATTACTATATTCTCCCATTTATTTATTAACTATTCGACCCTTTTTCACACAATATTTTCATTTATGTGATGTGCTTCTGGTGCTCTGTCAAACTAGGATTTATATGTGTTATGAATAAAGCAAATGTTTTCACTTTGTGTTTTTATGCCCCAGCTGTTTGATTTCTAAAAAACCTTTAAGTAATACATATTGCTCGGTTAACTCACCGAGTTCACACGCAGATTCCACTCAGTTGTGAAAATATCTTTTAGTTGATTAGGGCATTCTAGTGAGATTCTGGATGACCCAATTCTAGACAAACAAAGAAGCAGAATTTATTTATTTGTAACCCATCAGTCTTATTTGTTTGAGCTAATCTATGTCAGACCCGGGTAACCTTACAGTTTTTGACAATTTATTTGTAACGTGGTAAATCGAAAAGACCTTATCTTGACTTAATGTTCGCCGTTATTAGGTTAGAAACGATGAGACAATTCTAATATTTCGCAATACTTATTCCCAAACATTCTAGTACACGCTACCTGAGAATTTAAAATATCTTGTCACTCAGTGTTGAAAATTATTAGACATCGTTTTTCTGTAATGTACTTGTTATATCCTACAATCACTTCATACGCTCAGATGACTGAGCAGCCAATACGCACTAAGGACGAGGAAGACTGACACTATATGCCTAGAAGTTAACCCGATGCTAACTACCCACGAACGAAGGGGAAGAACTTAAGTCCAATGTTCACCTGTTCACGTTCGTCATTATATTTCAGACATTCGTTTATATACATACAAAACCAGACCACGCAGCTGACCAATTAGTTAACATTGTTATCACGAGACAACATTAATGATGGGAAAAGGGAATACTGGTTACACAGTTAATCGGTACTGGGTTTTGATTGAAAAATGCTATAACGACAAATTATGGTTCAAATAAAAACTTAGAACTAGGATAGTAAAAAAATAATAAGACCAGAATACTTAATGAACATCCAATCAGTATGTATAAATAAAATCGTAAAAGTAGCTTCGAATATCGTCATCTCTTAGTCAAATCGTTCCTTACAACGGTAACCTATACGTAAATATAGATGGGACTTTGAATCAGGGCGTTGCTCACATTTCTGTTCTGAACATTTTAAACATCTATTGCTTTCTAAGAAGTACTCAGTCGTTTTGATACTGATTATTAACTAGGAAACTTCCTCTTCACATTACCATCTAGTCGTGTTTATTTTCTTTTTAAACTCTTGTAGAAAAGCAATCGATTTAGATCAAAACAATTTAAAAGCTCATTTCTTTGCTGGACAAGCACACTTGGGCTTAAATCAATATGAAGAAGCATTAACAAGACTTGTTCATGCTCATAATTTAGCTTTAGAACAACATCGTAATTTTGGAGATGATATAACTTCAGTTATCCGATTAGCTCGGAAAAAACGTTTTGAAGCTATGGATGAAGATAGAAAAAAGGAAGAAATTTCTTTACAAGTAATAGTATTATTTATTAAAAAAAATGATATTTAACATGAATGATAATAGTTACGTGCCAGAATTTGTAATTCCATCTTTTTATGCTCAGCTAGTTGAGTCTTGACCGTCTTTGCTACCTTGACTTGGTCGTCGGGATCGCCTATCGTGATGAACCAATCAGGCTACACTTGATGGAACAATCGTTCCTCAAGGTCCTACCATGTCAGACAGGTTGGTTGAAAAGTGGTAAGACTAAAAGCAGCAATCCCAAGGTCTGAGGGTGAAGTCGTACTGCTGACTGTACAGAGGTGTGATTGCAGTAAGGTGTTTACTTCAGACAACCAGTATAACAGCGATGCTGCCTTCCCACAAAGGGAACGTGGGGTTACAAAAGGTCAATCCTAAAAATCCACACCTCGCCTTATCCAACGGATTTCCTTCTCCGGCGGTAAGATCCAAACAAGTACGGAGCTAACACGAAAACTACTCACAAAAAGGTCGTGTGTGACCGACCTCAAGCAGTTGTCCCTTGGGCACTGCGGTCACGCTCTCATGTCACTAAGCCCACCTCTAATCCAAATTTCTTTTCACGTACCTTTAGAAGGACCCTTCCACAGTGTGGGAAACCGAGAATTGATAACCGCCATCATACCTTTAACAGCACTCAAGACCACTATATTCCATTTCAGTTCCTATCATCCCTCCCTACCTCGACTATCAACTCTAAAATCCATCCGGCTTCAATTTCAAGTGTCACTATGGCCAAAGATGCTAGTGCTAGATGAGTCTGTTGCATATGAATAAGAATTGATCTACCTCAACTATATTAATATAAGTTTTCAAGTCGATACTCGTTTATTAAGACTTTCAATCTGTATTTTTTGATTGAATGAAGTGATTGGTCATAAGTAAATTAAAAGTTCCAAATATAGTAGACGGTTTTGAAATTGAGCTGTCTTTTTATTTTCAGAAATGTGATTATCTAGGTGTTCAGCTTCACTTAGTAGAAATTTGTTTGAAGTGCAGATTGAGAATCACATGCCTCACCATTCTTTGTGTCTCTAATGATGACTTTTGAATGTGACATTACTGAAATCAAGTAAAGATAATATCTCTTTATTGTCCCATCACTTCGTCATGTGATGACGATATTTAAAACATGATTTGCTTTGAGGAGCCGCGTAATATTGCTACCTGTTACCTGTGAAACACAAAATTTGTTTCTCAAAGGCCAGCATATAAACACTTACTTATCGTTTATGGAGTGTTAGATTAACTCAAACAATTCTGTGAATGATCACCTCATTACCTTACATCTATTACATCTTTTAGCTACTCCTATTTTTCGTGGCCTTAATGGCGTTCATATTGCCTACTTTTATTTTTGACGCAGGTTTATTTAAACAACTTAATCATGGAAGATGCTGCCCGTCAAAAACAAGTGATTCTATCTAAATTGTCTGGAATCAATGGTTCTCTACCAAATGTCGAGCCAACCAAAAATATGTCTATTGATCTGTTATCAGCCGAAGATAACAATTTTGAAAACATCTCACCAAAGCACCAAGAAATTCTTTCGAAAATAGATAATACTGCTCAAAAATACATTTCAGAGCTTAATGAACTGTTCTGTAAGGTAGGTAATTGTATTATACTAAGGATTTTGATGCCACATCACATGTTATGTATGCAATCATATATTTGGAATGTTGTTTGCCAGTAAGTAGAAGGCTTGTCACATTCACCCACGAATTCTGGATATGGAATCCTAACCAGGTAGTTCTTTAATATGCGAACTAATCATACGGACTAGACTACCGTATAGTATAGTGTGTTATACATAGTTTTCAGTTTACTAGCAGTACACTTATAGCTTCCACGGCTACATTGAGTCGACTATAGAGAATCTAGAATCGGGAACAAATATTGGTGCTTGTATCTGTACTAGAATACATTTAATCTTGGTGACCTGGTGTTTTCACTAAGAATTGAGGTGTATATATTGCTTCATTTGTCCGTAACAGTTATGTCTTAAACCTTCGAATTATTTGAAACCTGAATTCCACGATATGTAGTTAGTCACCATTCATCATCAGTATCTCAGTAGGAGCTGAAAAATGGGATTTCAATTTGCTCATTTTGCTTGAAAATGATCATTTCATAACTGAAAATTTAATCAATTTTTTTTCATTGGCTATTCTCATACCTTCAAAGAAAGTCAGAATCGTGATTATGGAGTACGGATTTTTCATCAACGGTGTCTTTGAAAATATTATGTCACTTGTAGTTTAATATTTGAAATATTCCCATATTGTAAAATTTGAACAACATATATAAGCGAACAATATTGTTTTCGATTAGGTCCTCATCAGGCTTTACTTCTAATATACAGTAATATTTATATGCATATATGTAATTATTAAACCAATCAAGGTAGTTTATGAGTCAATGATAACAATGAAAACGATTACATAATAAGTGAAAAGTACAAATTGGTAGTGTGATAACAGGTGCATTAGTTTTCATATGAATAATAAAGGCTCGAATCAATGCTACATAATCGGAAATAGGTCAATGATTAGAAAAATATAGATAGTGAGATAAAATTTATAAATTTATAAGATGACGTAATAAGGAGTGTTCAGATAATTGGACCGTGAAACGTATATTTGAGAGAAAATAAAATAAAGTGGTAGGAGGGTGTGAAGAAAAATAATAAACGAAGGGAAAGTTTGAAAAAATAATAAATAAATTCATTTATTAAGATCAAGGGAGGGTGTTACAACTTTCTTTTGAACACAAAGACTTGGTTTGTTGGCTCGAATTCCTATAGCTTCTGCTATGTGTAAGAGACGAGATCGAACATCATGTTATTATAATACATAAGTTTTAATTTTATTCCCAGTGGTAGGTTATCGACCATAGATTCTCTTTGTGAAATATTTCTTTCCAGATTGTTTATGTGTATTTTTAATGAATCTCTTTGTTTGATTAAATGCCGTTTAAGGGTTTTAGCATTCGAATAAAGAACAACTACTAGAACCATTTAATCACAAACATCCAGTAATTAAATTTACATGTGAAGAGGAAATAGATAATAAACTACCTTTCCTCGACGTTTTGTTAAATAGAAAAGAAAATGGTTCTATCAGCAGAGGTGTGTATAGAAAAAGTTCTTCTTCAAGCCAGTACACACATTTTTTAAGTTTTGTGCCTCTTCATTATAAGAGAAACTTAATCAAATGTCTGGCAAATAGAGCTATTAAGATAAGCTCAGTTGACACAATTGATAAGGAATTAGAGTACATTCATAATATGTTGATTGAATTAGGATATCCACAGGGTTTCCTGAGGAAACACTTGCGTGTAACAATGCTGCCAACCTCTATCATATTCGACCCGATCTATGGTGATTCTTTAACTGAAGGATAAGTTAACCTGGTTATGCCACTTCTATGTGTATCTACGAATTCAGCAGCTCTTTTGGAGAAAGCTATATTAGACGCACTACCAGGCAACTGAACCAAAGAGTTAGTGAACACCTCCCTTCGTGGTTAGGAAAAGGTTACGTCAAAACAATACGCAGCTCGGTTCTTTCACACTTGATCGATAGCGGTCATATAGTGGACAGAAACAAGTCATTAAAAATTATTTATTGTATTCCCACCAGTTTTCCTTATGGTGTTCGATCTCGTCTCTTACACATAGCAGAAGCTATAGGAATTCGAGCCAACAAGCCAAGTCTTTGTGTTCAAAAGAAAGTTGTAACACCCTCCCTTGGTCTTAATAAATGAATTTATTTATTATTTTTTCAAACTTTCCCTTCGTTTATTATTTTTCTTCACACCCTCCTACTGTGGTGTGAGCTACTTATATTGATATAAGTAGCATATAACGTGCGTTAAAAGAACGTAATGTCTGTCAGCAAAAGATGGCGAAGACCAAGAAAGGTGGAGCGAGAACATAATGGAATTTGTAAGAAAACCTATGAACAATGGAATGGGAGACAATGGATTGGTGTTTGCAACAGAAACAATGCAGTTTGGTTTGATGCGTGAATATTTTGCAAAATGACGATTTAATATATGGTATTCAGATATTGTTGAAATAGACTGTAATTGTTGTGCTAAATACATCCGTTTGTCCCCACCCGTGTTCTCGTTCACTACACTGCCACTTTATTTTATTTTCTCTCAAATATACGTTTCACGGTCCAATTATCTGAACACTCCTTATTACGTCATCTTATAAATTTATAAATTTTATCTCACTGTCTATATTTTTCTAATCATTGACCTATTTCCGATTATGTAGCATTGATTCGAGCCTTTATTATTCATATGAAAACTAATGCACCTGTTATCACACTACCAATTTGTACTTTTCACTTTCCGCTTGTAGTTTAATCCCTTCACCAATAGTTGTTTTTTCTGGTTACCATACCAACCAATGTCTCTTCTTCCGAATGATATACTGGAGTTTTAATGTAAACATTTCCTAGAAAGTATAACTAAAAAACTTCTGGTGATTTGATTTACTGAGTTATGACTGCTGTTGTAAAGAATTCCTCCATATCAAGTATCAAAAATACTCCTCACATAAAATAGAATAAACAAATGTATGATCAATTCGAACACTTGATATTTTGTAGGCTGTTATTTCCATGTATCAAGTAATTTACTGATATGATTTACGGTTGAGCATTGAGTCTCTGTTTTAAGGCACTTGGATACGTCATCTCATTGAAATATCTCAAAATGCTGTGCAATCACAAGTGATAGTAGACTTACAATAAAAGTTGGTTTTATTTACTACTGACATCACAAAAATACTTCATTTGGTTCATTAAGCAGTGTAGGAAGTCATTTTTGTTTTATACTTAGCATACGAAGTAAATAAATTGTAAGTTACTTACTATTTTATAGGTGGACGAACGCCGAAAAAAACGTGAGATCCCAGACTACCTTTGTGGTCGTATTAGCTTTGATCTAATGCGAGATCCTGTAATCACACCTTGTGGAATTACCTATGATCGGCCGTCAATTATATCTCACCTGCGCCAAGTTGGACACTTTGATCCTGTTTCACGTCAACCATTGATAGAAGATCAGCTTATACCAAATTTGTCTATGAGAGAGGTTGTACAAGCTTTTCTAAACGAAAATCCCTGGGCTGAAACATTATAAGCACTACAACTGCTATTCGTATTCATTTCAAGAGTATCTGTATTACCTCGCATCATTGCTTCTAAGTCACTCAATTTTACATTTCTCTTCATCTTTTTAACTGCAATGTATTTTTTGCTTTATCGTTGCGATATTTAAAGTAAATTATTAACTCTATATTCTAAATTTTAGATTTCTTATCTTGAAAAATATAAACATAAATCATTCCTGTTGTTTATCAATTATTCAAAATTGAAATAAATAATTAGTTACCTATTTTTTAAATTTTTTCTTTGAATTATCATGTCGTGCGATCTAACTCCCATTTATGCTTTCTATAGTCTAGTCCCAAAGTTTAATACCTATTTTGTGCATTACTGCACGTTTGTTCGAACTATGTATGGCCGACGTCGAACCGCAGCTTTGCCTCATGTCTCCAGACGCCAGGGTGATGTAACAACAGATGCTGTTCAGCATGTTGATTGTCCAGAAGCCGCTATTGATACATTGCATTCTCGTCTACTAAGTCGATCGAGGCCTGTGGAAGCGTCGTTCATTTCTTCATCATCATCCAGTAATTCGTCACGTTCACCACCTCCACCAACAAGACGAACACGTCAGGTTCGTAGAATAGACCGAACTCATCATCTGTCCCAGGTTGGTTTCCACCTATTTTCTACATAAACTTAGTAGTTCTGAATACTAAGATATAAGCAAGATACTGTAGATTTGTTCTTAACTCTCTATTTCACAAGCGTTACCTGAATCGATAATTAATGTCAACACGTTTAGACAATTCTATACTGTCCTAACGCTTGATGAAATGTCTTTTTAGTTTAATTATGTTGTAATATTATACTCAGTGTTTATTTATTAGTAGCGTGTTACATAAATATTTTTAGATATTGTTTGTTAATTATTTAGGTAATTATAAAAAGTCTGCAAAACTGATCGAACAGTGCTTTCAGTTACAAATTATCCATACGTGTAACAAATAGTATTTATTTTCGGTGTATTAAGAAGTACTGTTACTTTACAATATAAATTAAGTCATTTATCAGTGACGCTAATTTTAGGAAATTTTATTTATGAGTACGGGTTCAATGTATACCCACATTAAACTAGTTATTCAGGTAGTGTCATTCACACAATGTCATTCAGCTTGGAGCTTAGCACAAATACCACGGTACTAATAAATTTCTTTATATCTAAACTTTATTTAGTTTGTCTAGTTAATATTTCGCAACGAATAAAGGATTCCCCTGCCAGGGAAGTCCTACTCTCTGCCTTCTCGTGGCGGGAGCGTTGTTTACGAAATTGAAAGGACGAAAAGCGAATGTCCGGCGCTTCAACCGGGTTGGTGGACATGGAGAGTCCACTTAGGGGAGTGGAAAACCCTGATTCCACATGGGATCCAGTATCCTGCGAGAACAAATGGCGTATGAATTAATCGTTGATCACCGACAACCATGGTACTGCATTTCCTGACGTTGCTCCACTGCCTTATGGATCAGACCTTCAGGTCGAAGGCTCCGGGTGTGGCCTTCTAAGAAAACCGCCTGTTTCGGTTTGGGCACCCGGGCAGTATCACAGCCCTCACACATATCAAATTAGATCTGTGTGGCGCATATGTATTTGATACCTCCTTGTACCAATATCTATGTGTTAAGATAAATAAATAATTAACGAGTAAAGGATTTTTCTAGTATATGAAGTTATTATTTCCATCGATATTTATATTATCTTGCCTAGTATTTAGTGTGAAAATCACTAAAGTCTTTATTTAAACTACAAATGTTATTAGTTAAGTTAGATTTATCGAAAATGACATTCACTGGGACCGAACCACATGTTAAGTTTCCAACCAGACTAACCCTAACACAGCAAATGAAGAACAAAATAATATCAGTGACTTCGTGAATGCTCACGTGATTGCTTTAAAGCTGGTTACGTAAATCACACTTAAAGAGCTTACATTATCAATGACTTATTCTTATATGGTTTGAAAACTAAGAAATCTAAAACTCTAATCCTAAATATTTTATTTGCTGTAAGTATCGCATTGTGTTAGATCATTTGTTTTCTGAGTTATTTTATTTGTGGATTTATCTTCTATTCGAATCTTTAATTTGATTAGGTCATTTACTTTTTTTAAACATTTTTCTCAGGTATCACTGGAGTGGATACTTTCGCTTGTTACACAATGTCCTAGTTTGTTGTAGATTGGAATGTAACTAAATTCTGATTATTGCTCTCTGTAATAATTAGCTCTTAACTTTTCATGATGATCCTTGTTGCTTTTATACATATCACTACTGTATTTTCCAACGTCTTCTTGGAAAAACACAAGGTTTTCTATTCTGAATGTCAATCTTTGGGTAAAGCTGATATTGAGATTAAAGAAAAATGTATAACTCCCATTCTGGTTTTTATATACTTTGTTATTTTTCCCTCTTCTCAAGAACAAGCTGATCTGATTATATAGTTTAGAAATCTCAGTTACTTTTTACCTACTCTACCGTTACCTCACCTATATATTTGTTGTATTCTACGTGATTTTCAGCGTTCTACTGCTAATCCAAGATCACGTAGTCGTGGTTTATCAGATAACCTAGAACCGAGCAATCCCAATGTTCCAGCTTCTCTTCCTCGTCGAAGTCGTCGACGCACTTTCGTCCGTTCTCCATTTCTTCAGCTTTTGTTCTCCTCTCATGGAAGTCCTTCATATCAGAATGAGTCGACCACTGAAAGTGTTAGAATAAACCTGGAGAGTTTTAACGATGATAGTATCCAATTAACTCGCACCGAAGACCTTGATTCCAGTAACAGACCTGGACGTTTACGTACCACCAGGTCTGGAAGAAGAGCCACACGTCGCCTGTCAGCAACAAACACGCGTTCCGTACCTTCTACGAACATTCCATCTACCAACCATCCACCACGTACAAACAATAGTAGGCGCTCTCAAAGTCTTATTGATTGCCCAGACGTTCGGGCGGCACTGGCAGCAGCTAGATCCACTGGTCTTGAAAGTGATGACGACTGTGTAATCTGTTTATGTGAAAAATCAAATCGTTGTGTTGTCTTACCTTGTATGCATACGTTTTGTTATGATTGTATTTATCGTTGGCTCTGTATCAATCCTTCTTGTCCATTGTGTAAACGTTTGGCTCAAAAAATTATTCATTCTGTTCTGTCTGATACAGAATTCACTGAATTATTAGTATCTGATTTACCAAATAATAACCGACGTAATCGAGTGAATAATTTATCCACTACATTTCGATTAGATGACGAATACTTAAATGCATCACCAGATGACACCACTATTCCGCGATCACACCATCATTATCACTATCATCATCATTTAGGTACACATCAAGTGCGTTTACTCAATTATCTCGATGGAGTAAGTCGTTCACCATCAGATAGTACTTCGTTATACATACCTCCCATTCTTTTTCCATCTGATACCTCAATATCTCAATCAAGAGCGGTTGGAATTCTTGATACTTCTTCACACATGTCATACAGATGGAATCCAGAACTGGGGTAAGTTTTGTATATTCCCTTCATTTGTAAAAAGGCATTTTATGTGTATCATAAATAATATATCATCTTTTTAAACTGACATCTTGAAGAATAAATTCGATCAATTGAATATACATAAAACGATCTTTTCGGCTTTCATTATGAGTAATCAATTTTTGTGCAAAATACACCTTCAGCCCCTCTAGAGTTACTGCACATCCCATGCCTGGGATAAGCGAGAGATTCAGGTGTACGACTAACAAACTCACCTTATAAAAACAATCTCACCAAAAAAACTAACTAGAAAAAAACGTTTAAATTTTGTCCTGGGAGTTGGACGGTCTTCAGATGAAAAAATTTAGGATACGTCGTGGTAAAAGCCACCTCCGGAAGTTTTGAGACCGGTGTCCTTCCTGACGCTGTCAAAAGAAGCACAAAGATTGCTTATTAGACAGCAAACTTATAACTTGAGGATGATTAAAAATCCTTTAAATGAAAAAAAAGAAAAGATCACAATGAATGCCATCCGGTGCTATGCATCCACTACTGATCGCAGTGATGATGATAAACACCAAATTTTTGAGAGGCTGTAGTCCATCCTATACAAATTCCCAGAAAAACACTTGACTATCCTGATAGAGTAAAGAAATATCAAAGCCGAAATGAAGAACGCCGAGTGTAAATGCATCGTGAGATGATATGGACTGGAAGAAAGGAACAATAATCAGGAGAGATTGACGATCCTATATGCTTTCACCTATATGGATATAGGTGGTAGTATTTTCCCTCACAAATCTACATTGGTTTCACCGGACCACACTATGGAGAACCAGATCGATCACATAAGAATGAATAAACATTTAGGAAGAACACTAGTAGGAGAATATAGTTCACAAGAACGACTAGTCAGCGACAGAAAAGGAGAACCAATCACTAAGCATCAAAAGGAGAAGAACAGGTGGGTAAAACACTTTAAAGAACTCTTGAATAGACTGACTAGGGTTACATTATTACAATTGGAGGGTATCTGGAACTCAAAACAACTATCAGTCAACATCAAAGTTGGAATTCTCAGCACAAACATCAAAACATTTCCAGATATTGGAGCTGAAACTTGCAGGACTACTACAACTATTATCATCAAAGAAGTACAGTTATTTATAAACAGCTATCTACGTAATATACTTTAAATCCATTGACCAGACGCCACCAGCTATAACCTACTGTGGCAGAAAACGGACCAGATGCCAGTTGAAGAGGAAATTAGGGAAAGACGTTGGATGTGGATAAAACAGATTTTACACAAACCAACAAGCTGTATCAAAAAGCAAATCCTAACCCAAAATACTGAAGGCTGAAAGGAAAGAGGGTGACAAAAGAACACATAGTCCCGGGGATCGGAAGCAGGCACTATGACCTTAAGTACCACTTGGTAACAACTAGAAAGGTGAGCAGAGGATAGAGTTGCTTGGAGATGACTGGTCGGTGTGTTGTGTACTATGAGATAGACGGCTTAGATAAAAGTGGAATTCTCTATTAAGTCAATAAGATAGATGGATTCAGTCTTTTGTTGATTATTTGTTTAGATAGATATAATGACTAACCATTTAATCGTCACTTCCCGTAACAGTTTGCCAAACTCAATACTAAACCTGACGTAAGTGTCTGCACCATTGTAACCAATTTGGAGCCATGTCACTCGACACCTCCAACCATTGGTTACGGTGATTGTGCTAACCGCAAACTACCCACCTACCAAAAAGACTCAGCCCAACAGTGAATGACTTCATAAACTTGTACCACATCTTGGATTGGTTACCCCTAGCTTTCCTTCAAATTACCCCTACACCAGGAAACAACGCGCGTCGAGGTAGAAGGTGGTTGGGCATACGTAATACATGTCCCAATCACATCGATTGGTGAAGATCCACTACCTCATCAACCAGTTTGTCATTTCTATCTAGTACGCTACGTCTAACTCGAGTATTGCTCGCTCTATTGACCCAACATACGCGATCAATGTTTCGAGGGCATCTATGATCATATGGGTATTAAAGCGTATAAATAATAAAGGATATGAGTAGTCTGCAATTATTCGATCGCTCTCTGTATAACCACCAGATTGCCAAGTAAATTTTGTAAGTTGGTTAATACTGTTGTGAAATCTTATCAACACATGTACGTATGCTGCATCACACCCTGATGGGTTATGTTGGTTAGATAGTCACCCCTGTCTTTTTATATTCTTGTAGATCAGCAGAAAATCGTCGGTCACTTCTAACCATTTTGGTTGATAATGCTCTTCGATCTAGCACTTCCTCGCTTTTGGATATTTTACTACTTCGACAGCTGGTATACATTTTCTGTCTTGATTCCATCCCTGTCCTACAAGAGTAAGTGCCTTCAAATATTCTTTTCCCAGAAGAATATATAACTTTTATTTACTTATTTATTGCTGTCCATATATGTGGCGGTTGTATTTGATATCCTGGTCCTTTTATAATTACCTGCTACCTTGGTTTAGTGGCTCATGTTGTTTGTTCTACTATGATGGTCAAGATTTAATGACTAGATAGCTTTTTTATATTGCATGATACAAAATTGAGCTTGTTTCTGTCAGAACTAGTATGGTAATAGCAAAAATTTCCGGATAAGCAGCAATCCTAGTGATGCATTGTACTCATGATATAGAAAAATTATATAAAGTTACAGCCATAAAAACACCATTTCCTATTGCTCTGCACCATTCGTCTGCCAATAATATATTTTTGAGGAGTTAACTACGAGCACGTATTTATGAAAATTTTGAATCCCATAAATTTTCATTTCTTCTTTCTTGTAGTTTAATAAATAAAAGTGTCTGAAGTATAAAATTAGTCGTCCCCGGTACTAACGTCTCAGACGTTCATACTTCATAGTTTTCATAAATTAGTTATTGAGACTTTATTTTGAGTAATTAACTAAAATGGTTTGTTGATGTTTTCGGTTATGCTTTGAAATACTAGCAATTATTGTGACGTAGAATTTTTTTGTAAATTTGAAAGATAGACTACTGCTACTTAGTACTCTTTCCGTTCATTTATCTAAGCTATAATTCAAAATGTTTGAGGATTATCTGGTGACTTGTGTCTTGTCTGTTTTCTAAGAGTTCGCCTTCTTAGATTTGTATATTCTGTTTTAATAATAACTAAATGTATTGTCTTAGTTTATCTGCTATATAAAAGAACAGTTAGGGGTTGACAAAAAATTAAGATTCAAATGTTTAGAATTATTTTGCATGAATAATACAAACTATTTCAAATTCAAGTGAAGATGCATGTACATATGCTACATAATGGAATCATTCTATTTAATTTAAGGAGAATTAGACTATTTCTCGTGTCCCTTGTTGGTTGCTTTTTGTAATGTTTGTTTTATGTACAATAGATTGAGTAAGCACTTTTCTTGTTTAGAAACAAGGTTATCTTTTTAATCAGGGCTATCGTCTTTCTGTTGAATCACAAATACTTGAGCTGAATTTAGTATACTGAAAAAAAGACTTTACAAGTAGTGTTGACGTTTCGATCTTTGGTTAGAAATCTATGTTCTTACTTGTTTCTATGACTTGAAGCTAAATCTACTCATTCTCAAGTGAAATGAAACAATCGCTTTTCAGTGTTTTACATTAGTTGCAGTGCTGTAATAAATTTATTTGAAAATCCCATTTCTTTACTATGACTTATTAACAATTTTAGATCGATTGTTATCAGAATCGAAACAAAGCAGAGAATGGAATTGAGTTTATGTAAATAAAAATTGTGGTATTCGTTTATTTCGTGTCAAATTTCATCTCGGTTACTACTGTCATATATTGTTTTAGTTGTTTAGTAATAAGTTACTAATGTTTTCTAGTCAGTTTACTTAAAATTTAATCTTGAATTTCTATATTACACATTTCTGTAGTAATTAGTTTCACCAATAAACATTGATTATTTTCTGTACTTATATAGGTCTGATCTCACACGAAATATCAGTCCAGAATTTCTAGCAGCAAATGAAACTCATAGACACAGACTCGCATCATTTGTCCGTCGTGAATTACGTGTTATCGCCCCTTGGCTTGCTTATGACATTTCTTATAGTTCGCAGGGAAGTCGTGAAAATTCGGAGGATATCGGGTATTATAATGCCGCTGTAACATCTCCTCTTATATCTGGTCCTCCGGGCTTGGAGGTAGAAACAAGGGAACTCGACAATTTAACCAATATAGTCTTGCAACACATATGTACAGTCTCAATAACAAACGAACAGTCACTTGTTGATCTTTTGGTAAGTCAACCAGCTCTTCACCCATCACTGGTGCCCCATGCGTACCTTCATCATCTAGCCTCGGAGATTTTGCAATTTGCTCAGTTCACCGGAAGCATGGAAGAATACGACTCCTCGGTCTGTTTATATCGGCGCAGAGTTGCTTTGGGTGGAATGATGTCGTCATCAACTGAAAGACACAGGGATAGACAGTTCCAAGGACTTTTTCCTGAGCCTCGTTTGGCTGTATATATTGCTTCGGCCTGTTGGCCTCGACTCCGTCCTGGCTTCGCTCAACCTGAAGGACTTATCATCCATCCTCTAATCAATTGGCTACTCCAAAGACTGTTCGTTCATGCTGTTTCTGGCGCTTCTCATCCTGATCCCTTACCTGGTACAGGAGGTCCTCCACCTAGCCTACCTAGTCCATTAGTTTTTCATGGTCCTTCACTAACTTGTCATCCTAATTGTCTTCGTTTAGGAAGTTCTTGTCATGCTCTTCTTGAAGCCATCATATCTTTCTCCAGATTAAGAGGTCAAACGTCAGGGCGGACTATTAATTTGAGTCATGATGGGTCAGTAAGTAGCTCAGAAATTTTCCCAAACCGTCTTTTATATCAACGTGTTTTAAGTGAACTGATAGATCAAGCACGGTTCAGTGAAGCTCTTAGTGGTCAATTCAGTCAATATAATGATCGTACCCGGCTGACGTGCCTTACACCACAAAATTCAGAAGAAATTTCTGTTAGTTCTGTTCCAAATCAACGAACTAGTAGTAGAATATCTATCCAAAATGTTATTAGCGTCAGAGAGCCTGCTAATTACTTACAACCAGCTATCCAGTCCCACCCACTTGCCCTAAGACGTCTGGATGGTCTTCTACTTCTTTTCACGGCACGCGTACCTGGTTTAAGAAATGATCCAGAACACCTGATCAGTGAACTATTACATATGCCACTTATGCCGATGACTCTAACTCCTTTAGCCGTTATTGATCTCACCAGCCCAAGGTCGGTAGTTAATAGATCAAGAACATTTTCCATGCAATCAGAAGGTCGAGGACAGTCGTTAGAAAACTTGGACACGATAAGAGCACCATATGCATCAAGGTTCTCAGGAATTGATTGGACATTTTTAAGACAGCCTCCACACTCTTTGTGTCCTCAAACTGATCGTTCTGTTAATTCAGCCACTACTACTAATGGATTTACTAACGATACTAATTCTGGTGACTGGAGCTCGGCTGCATCGAATCAGCAAACAACGTCTAATGACATTTGTCCTTTTAGAGGTAGTCGAATATTCCCCTTGATATCTTCAGTGGGATCAATTACATCAGCTGACGAGTCCACACCAGTGCACAATTCACCTGGTGGTTGGCGTGACACGGCTCCATATGTTGTCATATCATCGGACTCCTCAGATGAAGAAACAATAGGTCATAATGAACCGTGTGTAGCTCCCGCTCAATCCAATGTATTAACCTCTGACGAATCAGAACCAGGTCATGAATCTTCCCCAGATAGTCAGACAAACAGATGTGAATCTACTGCATCTCTTGGTTCGTTGTTTAAGACGTTTTCAAATATGCCTTTACAAAGTGATTTTTCAACTGTAAACGAATCTGTTCAACACTCAATCCAAGAAACAGACAAGAATAAAGCTTTTCACTTAAACACTGCACAAAGTTATTCGGAAATTGACAACATGCATAATGTTAATACTGAATTGTCTCTTAGTTCATCAGTAATGTCTTCCACCAACACAAATTCCAACTGGAGTGATAGTTTCACTGAACGGCATTCAGCCATATCCCGTCGTGAAGAGCCTATGGAAATAGACGAACGACCTGATGAGATTTCGTATTCGACAATCCCATCATCTAGTGCTTGCGGTTCATGTTTGACTGACTTACCTAAAAAGTCCACAAATCTTCCATGTGAAAATAAGTTTACTGTAGAATCCGATTGTTCAAAAAACACTGGAGCTAATACTGCGGGAAACAGATTTAATATTTTTTCTCCTAGGAAGTCTCTGAAATACTATTATCACTCTCAAACAAAGCATGAATCACACTATCGTCATCGTAGGAGAAGGTTAAATATCAGTCATTTAGAAAACACAGATAGTGATTGCGAACTCATTAGAGAATCGATTAAAATAGATAGTGATTCATCGTGTTCAACTTCTAGATCAGTCTTCTCATCGAGGTCGTCATCCTCTTCAAGTGAATGGCAGAAAACTTCAAAATTCAGTTCAGTAGCAATGCGCTTGCTTAATTCTTCACATCAACGCAAAACTGCCCATCGTAAAAACTATCACTGTCACCGTAGTCGTTGCGACCGTTATCATCGTAAGTGTCGTCACAGGCATTCGTGCTGTTGTTATTGTCACTCAAGACGTCATAATAAGATATTCATTCGTAAATATCATCAGAGTCCTGAAAAACTAGTCAACTTAAACAACCCATCATCCCCAGTCATTATTTCGGACGGCGATGATGCTGATGAATCTCATAAAACTACTCCTGAAACAACAAATAATTCTACTCATCCCAGTCAGCATCTAGATTTGCAGACCGAGGAAAATACGCAAGTTGATGTTTTAAATGATCGTCCTGCCAATGAAGAAAATTCACTTTCACTTCCAACCACTCCCATATCTTGCCCTCCTCAAAGCGACTCTTTTTCTCCTGATCGATCTGACACTGCTCCATGTAGCTCAAAAACACATATTTCATCTGTTAACGATTTGAATCATTCAACAAACTTCCCTATTTATGAACCTCATACAGCCACAGAGTTTTATCGCTTACTCGCTAAATTTGATAGCCAAGGTGATGACGGCAAAAATCTTGACTCAAGTGTATGTGAATCAACTTCGACAGCATTATTATTGTCTAATAAATGGAGTCAAACAGATATAGTGAAGCTATAACTTGTCAATATTTCTGGACCGTTAATTCTTTTAAAAGTACAAGCTTGGATTGTGTATTGTTAGAATTAACGAAAGTGTTGGATAAGTAACTTGTTCAAAAGTGAACTTGTGGTTTACAAGTTCTATAAACGAAAACGTCGTTTTAATGTATAGTATTTATTATTTACCTCCACTGATTTCTCTGTATTTTCACACAATAACTAAACAAATAGTACTCCGCTGTTTCTCTTTTCCAATAACGTTTTGAGAAAAACGAACGCGATTTTCTGTATCGAATCGAGGTTTCCATTTTGTTGATTGTTTTAAAACATCTAATACCCACTTCCGTGATAATAATCATGTTTGCAAACCTAATTTAATTTATGAAATTTTAATTAATAAGTAAGATATGTCGATTATCTTATTTATGAATCGCTCAAAACTGATCTAACATAGGTAATCAGATTTATTGGATTTCTGTTGTCTAGCAACAGACTGATATAACGAGCAAAGCTTCATACGCAGCACTGACATTCTTCCTCTGCGTAGGTAGATTGATTGAACGTGAATAACTTGCAGTGACAGTCAAGAAGTATAAGATGCTTTGTAGTATGTGAACACTGACACCTTCACCAAATGTTATGATAAGAGAAACTGATCCCTTTAGAGAATGAGTTCTATAGCCTTACTGATATTAAAAGTGATATCCCAGCAAAAAATGCGCAGCCTGACTTGTCAGTTTTAATTGGTTAGCTTAGCTTCGTTGCCGTATCACAGCCTATATGATACTTGTTCTCTTCAAGACGATAAAAGAAGCCAAAATTTTAGCAGAATATCATGAATTCATTTTATTTCGTTTGGTTCTCGCCAACTGCTTACAACCTGTTGGATTTAAGAAATCATACTTATATGGAAGAGTCTAGTTGGAAGTTGCTATGGTCGCACATGAGTAGAGTATAACGAAACTTTGAATAATCTTAGTACACTAAGTATTGTTAACATATACACTATGTGAAAGAACAGTCTACAACGTAGAACTCATACTTCTCTGCTCAAACCCTTGTTTTTTTCTAGTATACGTCAAAGGCAGAGTCACATAAAAGCACTTCCAGTCAGGTGTGATTGAATATCTTTCAGTGCGAACAGTAGGGCTTTACAACCTAACATTCATGTCTAAATAGTTAGTACTTAACTATATGAAGGATTTCTGCATTATAAGATCGAAGTTGCTCATCAAAGTATCTTTTTATACCTTTATATAACTGGTCCAGTCAGTCGCAATCTAGGACCTGGTACGTACGTATAACGTTTCAAGCTTCTAAACCCAATTAACATATCAAGATGAGATTGTTAGTGGAAATCCCAAAGCAGTGAACGTAGATAGTATTAACGGTAACAGAAAAGAATAAACATCGAAGACACGAATTGAGAAAAAATATGAGTTACTGAAAAAATCCAAAAATTTGGGTTCTAAGGGAAGACCAAAGGTTGATTTTGGTGGAGTTTTGTTCTCTGAGCTGGATGGTTTGGTCGTGGAGCTTTCATCGTTCTTCTGAACGACATCATCAGCACAAACTTCAAATAGAAGTGAAGTGTTAGAATTTCTCCATATGTGTTTCACAGCTTGTTCTGTGCACCTCGATGTTGATTGGTTCATGTTGACCTTAAATTTATCATTGTTTACTTCTTTGTTTTGGTTGTGTCTTCCATTGGTTTGATTTTCGTTCCTATATTTATGCAAGATTTTTCTGATTGGTTGATAAATTGGATTGATTTCAATATGTTTGTTGATTGCTGATTGACCTGAGTGCCAGGCTTCTAAAAATTCTCTGGTATTTTTGGAGTTTCCTCTGTCTAAGATTTCTACATTTTCCCAATCGAATGAGTGTCCGTAGTTATTCACGTGTATTGATATAAATGAAGAGATATCATGGCGTTTGACTGCTAATTGATGTTCATGTAAGCGTAGATGGAGGGGGCGTCCGCTTTGCCCGATGTAGTGTTTGTCGCAGTTGGTACAATTTATTTTGTAGATGATGTTTGATTTGTTTTCCTTTGTTATTTCATCCTTTGGTTTGCATAGGATTGATTGTAGTGATTTTGTTGGTTTGTGTGCCACACCTATCCCGAAGTTTTTCAGCAGTCTCGTTGCGGTTTCTGATATTCCTTGTATGTACGGTAGGGTGATCCTTTTGTTGATTTTTGTGCTTGACTTGGGTTCTGATGCTGTGTGTCGTTGGTGCTTTTTGATTAAGTTGATTGGGTAGCCGTTCTTTTGAAATATGTCCTTCAGGTGTTTCTCTTCATTTTTTCGTGCTGCCAATGTGCTGCAGTGTGTCCTCACCCTCTTGAACAATGTGTGTACGCAGTTGATTTTGTGAGCTCTTGGGTTGTTGCTGTTGTAGTTGAGAATTTGATCTGTATGGGTCGGTTTCCTATATACTTGAGTTTCCAGTTTTCCTGAGTCAGTTCTAGTGATCAATATATCCAAGAATGCTAGTTGGTTGTTTGACTCTTGTTCCATTGTGAATTTGATGTCATTGAAAACGTTGTTGATCAGTTTGTATGTGTTTTCCAGTTCATTCCTTTTGACGATGACGAAGGTGTCATCTACGTAGCGAATCCAAATTTTTGGCTTGATCACTGGTAATATCGTGGCTTCTAGTCTTTGCATCACTGCCTCTGCGATCAGTCCTGATATTGGTGATCCCATGGGTGTCCCTTTTGTTTGTTCGTAGATTTTGTTGTTGAATTGAAAATATGTTTTTAGACATAAATCGATGAGTTTCAGTAGACTTTGAATTTGAAGCTTTGTGTATTTGGTGAGATTTGTGTCGTTGTTGAGCAGCAGGGATATAGTTTCTTTTGCTAACTGTTGTTGAATTGATGCACATGAACAACTGCAGGCGATTTTCAGCCGCGTCACCCATTGGGATTTTTCCTCGTGGGTTCGAATTTCATCCCCGTCGCCAAATTTGCAAGGATTTCACTTAACCTGCGAACGAGAACAAAGTCCAGCAAGCTAGCTATTGATGCGTCCGAGCCTCGCTACTAGAGGGAGAAGTCCAAGCATGGAATAGGGAAGTATATTCTGCAAACAGCCAGAAATGAGCGACCACACAATCACTTCAAACGTATATATACCAATCATATTTATATAATCGATATTACCATGGAAGTATTTTTAAACATTTAATCGATAACAGTTTAGCAATTATACGGCAGAATATACGTATAGTATTGGTCCACAAATGGATCCCAAAACTACCCCTCATTATTTTTGTCGGGGCACAACAGACTCTAACTAATGGTTACGATACTCACGAGGATTCAACCAGCTAAACCCTACACCAGACAATATCACACTATGAAGTGGATAGTGGGTGGGAACACGTAGCACGACCTAATCACCCCACCAGATGATGATTTACTACCCCATCAATAAAATTCCGACTATTATCTAGTACCCCATTTTTAACCTACGGATCACATACTCACTGGCCTCAAAATACATGAGTAATGCTTCGAAGACATATATGGTTGAATACCAGTAACTTACGAATAGTCATTGTTCTTAAAGGCTATGTTTCATAACCACCAAGTAGAACGGAGCGAACTGCCGTGTAGTATACTCGCACATTAGTTGGCAGACGGATATCTCGCCTATGCCATAAATGACGAAAGTTTTAAAGAGCCGATCGAGCTTTTCGAATCCGTAAAGAGACTTCATTAGACTCCAGACCATCAAGACTGATGAAACTCCTAAAATGAGTGAGGCGGTTGATATGTTCAACTGACGCACTCCCCATCATTAATTCAAGAGTAGACGCAGGCCGGTCCTGAAGCAACATTCTACTTTTGGAGGAGGAGGAGAATCACAAACCAAATATGCTTACATTGTTGCTTAAGGTGGACGGAAGACCGCTTTTTATCAACGTATTCACCAAACAGATCTATGTCATCTGAGTATTCTAAGTCAACAAGTGAACTTCCTGGAAGATCAAACCCTGAAAAGTCAGACGATGAAAGTGTTATCTTTAAAGACATGTCTATGACAAAGTCAAATAAAAATGGAGAAAGCAGACAACCCTACCGAGCACCGCTTGAATAACCAATCCTGATGTTTATTTATTTATTTGAACACATGAATATTGGTACAAGAGCGCCAATATATATGCGCCACACAAAACAATGAGAAGTCGAAGAGAAATAGCAAAAACAAAACTAAGGAGCGCAAAAAAAAAGAGAACAATAGAGAAGTGATTGGTGTAAGGTAGTGTGGTAGTAATGAGTGAATGGAAAGGTGAAATCAGAAAAAATCTTTCAGTTAAGGGAGACACAACCACTTTTTGCGAGGAAAGTAAAAGAAGGTTACAGCAGGATCGCCACTGGCTTCTATTCTGAGCCATATCTGACAACGTCTCTAGCCACTGTGTAGCACCATCTCTCGGACCCCAACCAGGGAGTCGTGAAGGACCGACAGAAGCCAGTCCTTTGCAGCTTTCTTTCATACCACGACACCATGTCATGCACTGACCACCTCTCCGCTTCTTCCAACCAGTCCCAGAGTCGGCAAATAATGCACGACGTGGAATTCTCTGGGACGACATTCGAAGAACATGTCGAAGCCACCGAAGTCGGTGTTTCAAGTTGGTGACATCGATTGCATTATCATTTCTATGCCCGAACACACGATGCCGAACATCTGCACACCACCCACGGTGAGTACAGGATTAGAATCCTGCCAGTCTTGTAGAAGTACTTTGCACTTCGAAGGTGCAAAGCACATACCATACCTACGGACACTGATTGCCAACTGATTAAGTGCGGATTGCATACCTTGGGCATTATCGCACAGTAAGACAATATCATCCGCATACTCAAGATCGAGAGGTAAGTCATCTGGTCCAGTTGATTTGTAGCGCTTCAAGAGTAGGAGTTCCTTGCGGACTTCCTCCTCGTTTAGCGGATCAGTCGTTACCGGCCATGTAGGGCAGGACAGTCTGACCGATGTTGCCGGAGCAGCACGCCAGTTGAACTGCCCTTCGCAAAATTCTGCCCATCGTCCAAGACGGCGATGGATGTTAGTGATTGGCATCCCGCCATCCCCGTAGATTGTATCGCTCTTACCAGACTTCTTGCTGCCAGTGGCTCGGATGAGTTTGAAGAGCTTCCGGTAGTTACCAGATGCAGCTGCTGCTTCCAGCTCATTAGCACGCCTCGACCACCAGCCTTCTCGGTCCTTACTCAAGCTTTACCCAATTTCCTTACGTAACATCCTTCGTTTATCTTCAAATTCGTGGTCACCCGGAGTAGATCGACGAGCTTCTATGAGTTGTAAGGAACCAGAAGATACCTTCTTGCAACAGAGGTTGCAACCAGCTTGCTAATATCAATCCTTTGGTGGCGGTCACTTCGTTGGCCACTGAAAAGTAAGGTAAGATTGGCGCAGACCAAGGCATGGTCACAGTCTAGATAGGTGCTCCAAAAGGAGCGGCAGTCTTGCACACAACCACGCCAGCGGTAGCTGATCGCGATGTGATCAATCGGAGTCCAGGCTTGAGATGCAGTGGGAGGACGCCAGGTGGCACATTGGCGATGACTGTGCTGAAAGTTAGTTCGAGCCAGAAACAGGTTGTGGTCTGTGCACAGTTGCAGCAGACGGTCCACGTTATCCGTCCTGCGACCAACAAGTCCCCATCGGCCACCTAAATGACTCTCTTCTGTGCCTAGACGCCCGACCTGAGCATTCAAGTCTCCGGCTAGTACTACAATATCTGTCGAATGCACATTCTGGAGAAGAACAGATAACTGGTGGTAAAACTCATCGTTGATTGCATCCCGGCTGCAATATGTCGGAGCACAGGCGGAGATGACGAAAAGACATCGTTTCTCACGCCGATTTCTTCTCACTTTGATGGAACTCTCTAATCTAACAGCACATAACCGACTGTTAATGGGGATCCAAGCGATTAGTGCTGCCTCAGCTCTAGCGCTTAGTGCGACACCAATGCCAGCAAGACCAGACGAAGATGCCGCAGGGTCCTCGGATAAACGCACGTAAAACAAGCTTTTTGAAGTGACAGATGTAGAGCGAATTTGTAGTACTTCACCAGAGTCTTGAATACGGGTCTCGGATAGACAGCAAACATCGATATTAAGAATTTCTAAAGACATAGCCAGCCCTATCTGTTGTCCAACCTGCATAGGTGTGCGAATGTTGAAGGCAGCCAATTTGAATGGTGCCCGTGGTTTCAGAAAAACTGCTTCAGTACTCATATTCGGTGGCAACATACAATTTTCAACCGGATAGTGACTCGAGAACGTTTAGATACAGTTGAATTTCCACCAAAGACGAGCCGCTGTATAAGTATAAAAGAGGGTGAGTAATGTGGAAAATAATAATAATGACAACAAACAGGACGAAACGCGCGTCCTGGATTCCACAGCTAGCCACTATCCATCTCTGCTTATAATGCTTGTAAATTAAGGCAATATCGAGGCATACGCACAGTATGCACATATGCCAATAAGATACTGATCAACTTCAGTCCTAAAACATCAATGGGAAGATTCAAATAAAACAATATCAAGTGAATGACAACAATAGTTATAATAATATTGACGATAATAGTAATGATAATAATTTGAATCACTTGATTGTTTTTCGAAGCGAGAAAATTAATTTCCATAGACACACAAATCTCATTCGATATGTGTGTGGTCTGTGATACTGCCCGGGTGCCCAAACCTAATCAGGTGGTTATCTTAGGGGGCCAATCCCCGAGCCTTTGACCTAAAGGTCTAACCCACAAGGCCTTGGAGCATCGTAAGGAGATGCAATCGCATGGTAGCCGGTGACCAACGATTGGTTCATACGCCATTTGTTCACTCAGGATACTGGAGCCCATGTGCACCATTGGTTTGTGATCCAGTTAAAGCGCCGGACATTCGCTTTTCGTAGACAACCAATTCTGATGACAGTTCGCCATAAGCTCTGGTTCGAACAGTAGTGCCCGAATTGATAGTATATGCAAGGTTAATGTACTTTAGTGTGCCTTTCAATGACAGACTCCCACAGAACTTCATGACAAAGAACCGGACATCGGTTCAAGGTCAAGAATCGTGTTTTTTATCGGACGTCGAAGTGTCCATTTCCCATAACTTCTCGAGAGGTAAATATTTGGTCTGTATATCCACCTCCATATCTGAAAGCGGCTTGGTTTCCTCAGGTTCTTCACAATCTCTAGTTAGACATCAAAGTATCACCGAGTTTAATATTTCAGACACCATATTACTGAAAGAGACTCTTCTGTGGTTGTTATAATAACTTTTGTACTCTATAATAGACAAGCATGACCGTGACCAGTCGCACAAAACTACGATCGCTTTACAGATTCTACCTCAATCATCACTTAGTTTAAATTAGTAAAGTATCCTTAAAATTATCATTAGTTATGCCATTAGGATTTTCTGATCTTTAAATTACATGTAGCCTGACTAAGAGTTGAAAGACCTACTTTAACATCTTGCTACGATTTCTCTACTTTACTAAATCGGAAGCAAATACGTGCTCACATAAGAACATGATCGTAGTCTAAACACGTGCTCCAAAGTGAGAAGCAGTGTTCTACTGAGGTTCTTTGACGACGGATAGTGCCAAAATTCTTGACTCCACATTGAGTGTCGTGAGGTCCACTATGTCAGACAATACTTAGAGTTGGTACCTGCTAGAAAAAGACGATTATCTGGTGGTTGTAGAAGTTAACATCATATGTTCACTGAACCATGATGCCGTGTCGTTCGATCTGGTTCCGCTTATTAGATCATTAAACTCGAAAGTCACTGTTAGTGCATTTAACAATTTAGCTTCTTGAAACAAGTTAAGAAGCTCCCTATAAAGTTAATCGTTCACTTCATTCGGACCGCATAGGCAGAGACAACACAACGTCAGTTCGAATCATTACTGCTTAGTTTTATTCAGACAGCTATTAAATGACTATTAGAATCCAGTCTAGGATGGCCCGTTAAGCTTATATAAGATCGTACCGGCTTTTATATTGGCAAGGTGAAGTCAAACGACTAACCGTACTTGGACTCAAGTCCTAGCTAATGAAGCCAGTTCTCCTACATTACACGCTCCAATATGAAGTTTAGTGCGCGGTGATAATGATATGAGTACAGTTAGTAGTATGGATATAAGAATAAAAACGTAAAGGAGGGACATGATTGTGAACAAGATAATCGTGGAAGACGTTAGATATATGAAAACAATTGTAACTTCCCATCTGCCCAAGTCAAAGTGGACACTGCTTGTGGCAGACAACATACAGAATTTCCGTGGGAAGGTTTTTATGTTACCTACGAACTTCAGAAGTCCTTGAAGCCAGTGATGGAAATCCTTGGAATAAGGTGAGGTTTGACATTGCTAAGGTCAGTCTTTTCCAGTCATTTGCTTCCGTTATGAGAAGACAACATCTTTCGAGATGCCAGTTCTATGAGGGAAACACCTTACTGCCACCACACACATACATAGTCAGCCGTACGACTTTGCCCTTGGACATCATGTTGCTGCTTCTTCAACTGACCACCCTGGCATTGTAGAACTTGAAAGAAATGTGTTTTCACCAAATATATTTCGATTGGGTCATCACGATAGGTAAGTCTGACTATCACATCATGATAGCAGCTACGGTCGGTTCTGAAACGATTCATAAAATATTTATCCACGCATGTTGGTTCATGCGACGTTTGTCTTCATCAATAGTCAACTGCCACGCTTAAGTTAGGAAGAAATAACCTTTCACTGAAATCTAATTGATAAAGAACCAAACAAGTGTAACTAAACTTATTCCATGGCAGTTTATATTGCTCTATATACTTGGGAAGGGACGCACTAAAACATCAACAAGACTGAATTAAAATAACATTATTTTAATTTATACGGCTGATACTCAAACTTAAATGTTATTGTTTTCATTAAGAACAGTGTATCTTGCTTTTGAGGCAATAGGCAATAAGACCAAAAATTATATACAATCAAAAGATTTTAGTGTAAAATAAGGTGACACAAACATTTTCGATTTAATCATGATTCAGTAGCTCGGAAGTGATCATCATCCACAGTCGAATATACATGACCTTCGGCACTAAGGAAATCCAAGTCCTCCCTGGAGAGAAACAAATAATAAAAACTTGCAAATAATTCTAACCCAAAATACTGAAGGCTGAAATGAAAGAGGGTGACAAAAGAACACATAGTCCCGGGGATCGGAAGCAGGCACTATGACCTTAAGTACCACTTGGTAACAACCAGAAAGGTGAGCAGAGGATAGAGTTGCTTGGAGATGACTGGTCGGTGTGTTGTGTACTATGAGATAGACGGCTTAGATAAAAGTGGAATTCTCTATTAAGTCAATAAGATAGATGGATTCAGTCTTTTGTTGATTATTTGTTTAGATAGATATAATGACTAACCATTTAATCGTCACTTCCCGTAACAGTTTGCCAAACTCAATACTAAACCTGACGTAAGTGTCTGCACCATTGTAACCAATTTGGAGCCATGTCACTCGACACCTCCAACCATTGGTTACGGTGATTGTGCTAACCGCAAACTACCCACCTACCAAAAAGACTCAGCCCAACAGTGAATGACTTCATAAACTTGTACCACATCTTGGATTGGTTACCCCTAGCTTTCCTTCAAATTACCCCTACACCAGGAAACAACGCGCGTCGAGGTAGAAGGTGGTTGGGCATACGTAATACATGTCCCAATCACATCGATTGGTGAAGATCCACTACCTCATCAACCAGTTTGTCATTTCTATCTAGTACGCTACGTCTAACTCGAGTATTGCTCGCTCTATTGACCCAACATACGCGACCAATGTTTCGAGAGCATCTACGATCAAATGTCAGTAACCTACCCTCTATTTTCAAGGGTAACATTTTAATCTTAAAGTAGGCTAAAGCGGCCTGCTTCTTACAAAAGTTATCTTTGGTTTGACATATCGATATCTGCCCTATACCACAAGTCGGTAAAAGTCAAACCAACCATTTGGATCTGCGTCAAGATCATATCAGACAACTGGGATTATGAAATTTTCGCGATCAGTGAAGTGGTCGACACAATCAGTTACTTCACTTCTTATGGTTAATCCGAGCGTTGATACAGACTAGTAATCCTGCAGCAACTCTTTGAATTTGGGGCAACACAAATGCAACCTTAAAATGTTTGCATTGATGCTCAATGTTATCAGAAGTCCATATTTTACGGACGTTTCTAGTAAAGAGACCCACGTCGTTTGCCTGATCCAAGTCAACGAGTGAATCTCCGGATAAAACAATTATTGAAAATCTAGACGATACTAGTGTTATCCTTCAAAGAATGTCTATGATAAAGTAAAATAGAAGTGGAGAAGGTTAAGAACCCTGACGAACACTACTTGATGTCATCAAATGCGATGACATTTCAACATAATTTCTGATCTGACTGGTTACGTTGGGGTAGAGTATTTACAGGGTTTATGTACTCTTTTGGTGCGTTTTTCACTAACAGATATTGCGGAAAAAAATATAGGACGATTGGCTATCAAGATCAATCGTATGGGATTACGCTGTTTTCAGAATTTAGCTAGCATCATAGTCAGCCTAACTAGACCACTAACTATGAACATATAAACGGTTGAACCATCCAGATCTGCTGCCAACTGCCTTAATTTGTTAAATCTATGGTCTTATCAGCTTGATTGACTCAAGGAATTATCTTAATCTCCGCTTGTAGTTGTCTAGTATGCTACGTCTAACTCGAGTATTGCTCGCTCTACTGTCCCAACATACGCCACCAATACTTCGAGAGCATCTATGATCAAATAATATTAATAAGTTAAATATAAGTATTGGAACGGATAAACAGTAAATGGATGACAAACCTACAGTACAAAAACCCTTTGAATCGAGTGGCCATCAACCAGTGGTTAGCATACTCACCATTTAAACTCGTTTCTTCTGTCGTGTAATCGTAACGACATTGTTGCTCTTTATATGTTCTTCCCACTTATCATAATTAAATGAATCACTATTTCCTCCAATATGCAATTTGCTGATTCAATGATTATTTTTGACAATTATCAATGGACCAACACTATTTTAATGCATTGTCTAGTGACTCATTCAGTCAGTCAGCTACAGCGTAAGACCAAACATATATGTGCATCGGTCCAAGTTGCCATACCTCAGCACAACAAGATGTACACCGGATCTATAGAAGTAGTTAATTCAGTGGTGGTGATTTATAAAACAAAGATCGCATATAAAGACATAGTACAGGAAGAAAAAATTTGTTCGTAGAAAGGAAGATGTGAAGCGATTTTAATCTCATAGTTTAAGGGAAGACAAAGAGTGTGTACACCGACGCCATTGTGACCGATTCTGAGCCATGTCACCAAGAGTCTCCAAGGATTGGTCATGATAGTCACACAGACCCCAACCAAGTAGTCTGCACTTACCAACATGGTTTGGCTGCCCCTAACTTTCTTCCAACCATCCCTAACACTAGTCAGCATTACGCGTCGTGGTAATCGGTGTTTAGGCATACGCAACACTTGGCCCAACTATCTCAGTGGATGAAGGTTCACAACCTCATCAACCAATTTACCATCATTCCCTAATACCCTATGTCTTACAGCACTATTATTTACCCGGTAATCCCAGCAGATGAGAGCAATATTTCTAAGATATCTGTGGTCAAATACTAGTAGCTTACGAATATCTTATACTTTTAATGGCCATGTTTCGCAGCCGTAAAGTAAGACAGAACGAACTGCCGTGCAGTATATTCGTCTCTTAATTGATAGACGAGAATCTCGCCTTCGCCATAGGTGACGTAAGTTGGCAAGAGCCAAACGAGCTTTCTGAATCCGTGCAGAGATGTTATCAGACACCAACGCGTTAAGGTTGATCAGACCCCCATGATAAGTGAAGTTGTCAAGGTATTCGACTACTTCACTCCCTATCCTTAGTTCAGGTGATGATGCAGGCCAGTCCTGAAGCAACAACTCGCATTTAGAGGGGTAGAAACGCATCCCAATCATACCGGTATTGTTCCGTACTACCAAAAGACTGCATTTTATCAGCGTCTTCACCAAACAGGACTATGTCATTTGCGTATTCTAAGTCAATAAGTGGACCTCCTGGAAGGAGATCGATTCCCAAAAATTCAAATGACGAAAGCGTTATTACCAGCAGTAGGTCTATGATGAAATTGAACAAAAATGGAAATAGTGGAAAGCCTTGATGAACACCATTTGAGGTTGCAAAATCAGATGACAGTTCGCTATAAGCTCTCACTCGATTAGTAGTGTTCGAGTAAGGAGCCTTCACAAGGTTTATGTACTTCTGAGATACATCTTTCAATGACGGATACTGCCACAGAACTTCTCGGTCAACAGAGTCAAATGCTGCTTTCAAGTTAAGAAAAACTATCGTTGTCGGACGCCGATAAGTATGTCTGTGTTCTAATAGTGAATATGTGGTCGATGCAGCCACGACCAGCTCTGAAGCCAGCCTGATTTTATCGTGTTTGCAGTTCACGAGTCTTCGTTAACCGCCCGATAAGTATTGAGGCTAGCATTTTAGATGCTATATTAGTCAAACTAATCCCTCTATGTTTATCACAGGATGATTTTGACCCCTTTTCATATATTGGGACAATCAGATGTGACAACGTCCAAGTCGCAGATTTCAGTTAATAGTGCTTGTTCTGTCCTCGTACTTAAAGCTATGCCTACACCTGCCGGTCCACGAAAACTAGCCTTCGGGTGGCCAGATACACGGATGATGTATATCGTCAGCTCTCCGTTTCGGCGAGGTGAGGCCAAGTGAATGACCACACTAGGATCTTGTATGCGTGTTCCAGAGACACATCATACATCAATGGTACGAGATTCTAGGGTTTTAGCCAAGGAGACCTTCTGACCGATTTGACAAAGATGCGTACGTTGAAGGCTCCAGTGTGTAGTTTGGAGCGAGGTTTTAGTAGACCTGGGACAGTGTTTTGCGCACTAGAATCGTTGGCTATGGTGACACTTGAGGATGAAGCCAAATGAGGAAGTTTAAAGTTAAAACTCGAGGTAGGAGAAATAATAGGAATTGAAGAGGGAGGTTGATCATGGATGCAGTGAACTTGAGTTCTGTTAAAGGTATGATGGCGGTTATCACTTCCTGGTTTCGCACACTGTAGAAGGGTCCTTCTAAAGGTACCTGAAAAGAAAATTGGATTAGAGGTGGGCTTAGTGACATGAGAGCGTGACCGCAGTGCCCAAGGGACAACTGCTTGAGGTCAGTCACACACTTCTTCGTAATTATTGTCTTAGCTACATACGTGTTGGGACTTTAACACAGGAGACGGATACCCGTGGGATAAGGGGAGGCGTGCATTTTAAAGATCGACCTTTTGCAACCCCACGTTTCCTTTGTGGGAATGCAGCATCGCTGTCATGCTGGTTGTCTGAAAGAAACACCTTACTGCGGTCACACCTCTGTACAGTTTCAACAGTACAACATCGCCTAAGAACCCTGTAATGTACATACATTATTATTCAGGGAAAGGTTACATTATTCCATATTGAAACCTATTGATTTTAAAGGATTAAAGTGCAGCCATATAACGTATTGATATGCTTGGAGCGACTATCAACGCATACTTAAGAGTATCGTATACAAATGCACCATAGGTAAAACAAAGACCTGTTCTATCTGGTAACATGTGAATTAAATATAAAAAGCAAACCAAATGTCAAAATCTGACTTATTACTACAGAAAACTAGCACAAACCTTATTTGCCTCTCAGGTATCCCACGCAGCTTTTCCGTTAACTGGGATACAGGGATTCCACGCTCACCAACAAACGTTCTAACTATTGCGAGTATCTGGTTTTGCAAGACAGTGAGTCCATTACTAGTAGATCCAAGTGCATGATGCGAACCAACCTCACTGAAAACACTTTTGACGTTAGTGCCATTATTCTCATCTTGTTTGATTTTCGCATACAACATTCTCGTATAAATCACTTCCATTATATGAGCAGTAAGTTCATTCATGTCTGACAAATGGATGACCTTAAAGTAAATAAAATCTTTGTGTATGTTGATAAAGCTGTTAATATTTAAGAGTTGCTAAGCCTGTAAAAAAAGATATTGCTTCTGATCATTTTTACGCAACATGGTAGAAACGAAAATCTACGAAAGTAGCGGCAGCTTACTGGCTAAAGTACTTGGCTTTCATGCAGGAGATTGCAAGTTTGAATCCCATCCTACGTACATTGTTTTAGGTAAGCAACGCGACTTAGATGTTGACCTTCCTAAAGACGTAAAGGATACCCCCTTGATAGATTTGGTGAAAAGAAAAGACAATTTTTTAATAGATTTGTGATCATTTCAAATGACGCAGATGAGAAACATCCAACAACTTATAACCAAAAACAAATGAAATAGGCCATATAACTGATGTTAACTCATTTTTCATTGGACTGTGTGGACGCGCAGTGAACATTTAAGTCTAAGCTGTATCCAAATTTAAACTTACCATCTATATTCAAAAAGTCTGCACTTACATAAAACCAGACCCACCAAGGTTGGTGTTAGTATGATAATGAATGTATATTTCCCTCATTAAGATTGATGTTTTAAAGCTAACTTTTAAGGTCTAACAGTTGCGTTACTTGCATAAACATTTTAAAGCCATAAATTATGTTATTTGAAATACACGAGTGGTATATGAACAATTCTAATCCAGCATTAGGATATCGATAGTATGCCTAAAAGTCAACCTTTAGGATTTGTACTTTATGAGTGAAGTAAATCCACTAAATACATCAAGGTAAACAAAAATATAACTGATGACATATAATATTTAGGACAAGAAACTGTATAATACCTTCGTTAAATTTACATAATATCCAAGGTTAGGGTAATCTATCATCCAAAACTATGATTCATAAACGGATTTAATCCACATAATACTAGGAATAAGCATAGATTTGGTCACATTCCAAAACAGGTTCAATATACATAATTAGATACCAATAAAACACTGTTTGACCAGTTTGGTAGGACACTTGAAGCAATCATAAGAACGACATTTGATGGATCGTTAATATGCAGGTAATGCAGTACATTAACTTTAAACCCTTTTGATGCTTCATACACTCCAGTATCAAACGATCGATTACGAGACTGTACGACAGTTGTCCATTTAATGCTAGTCATGTATTTGGAATACTTGGATGGCCAGACGTTATACGCTCAAAGCAAACTTGCCAAAAAAGCAGCGTTACTGATATTTGTAGTTCCCCTATATTTGACATGTAAAATTACCTGGGTTCTACCAGAAATTGGCATTTGCTGGGCGATAATTTGTTAGAGCGCACAATGAACAGCATTCAAGAAGAGAGAACTTTTGATAGAATAAGATACATTCAGAGCACATCAGTCGTAAAAATATACACTGAGGAAATTTATATTAGCAGAGATTTCACTACCCAAGAATCCCTCCTAATCACAGAAAAACCCTCCTGATTAAAAAACGCAAAACGAAACTTATCATACTCGGAAAGCAATAACATGTTTGACTCCCTGAAAGTTTCGGACATGACCATGTACTCGTACATATGATAATTCGCGAAATGGACGAGACTGTAGGCCGGAGGATGTATTGTCCTGATCCTCTGTAAAAAGTTTTACTGGCAAACACGGTCCTGTATAGTCGTCGACCTCATACTCTACGCGTGTGCTTGACTCATTTACCGAACGAATAATCCCAACAACTGATATCTGAAAAAGGTTTGCAATCAACTTGTTAAGCATACTTGACTAAATTCTATTCCACATGGAGAAACAAACTTATCACCATCTTGATTTGCGGCCATTATTTCGGCACACGTACACGGAACAATAGTGCCCTGGTAACTAATCTTCTAAAAAAATTAACCCCATAAAGTTGGTCATTAGAAAGGTGAACCTTTTGTCCTGTACCAGCACTCATAGTCGCCATATAGCCTCCACCAAAATCACTTGTAGTTCCAGTACTACCACCATAATCTAGAAAGGTCAAAAACTACAAAGAACAATACCTACCGCTCGAGGACCACATGTTTAACAACTTTTAAATCAACCCAACTATTCAAAACTTAAAACTCGCGCTCTACGCTTAATGGACCAAATGAGTGTAAAATACTCGCTTAACGGGCTTCGTATCTAGTAGTGATGGATCACTGATATTTCAAGCAAGAAACCTAGGAATATTAATCAATCGATGAAATATTGTTCTAAGTACTCACGAATAAGCTTCTTATTGAAGGATTCCTGAGAAACTGCTTCACTATCTCATCTGGTAGAGAATTCCGGAATTTGACTAATTAGAGACAGTTAAACGTGTGACTACAGTTCATTCAACTATGTCGTCCCTCTGATATCTGCTTATTGCCCCTAAGTCTTGTTTTGAGACTGAGCTTGTCTAGGAATTCAACGGGGTTCCAAGAATGCTTTGGATGCGAAATTGAAATGCCTATGCTTCAGTGAGTGATGTTTCAGCGACGTTTTCCTCGGAGCTATACTTTTAGTATTTTAATTGATTTCGAAGCTCACAATTTCGATATATTCCAGTTTCTGTTAGCTTCAGACCATTGATAAATTAGAGCAGAAACCGAGTTATAAAAACATTGCAAAAAAATATATTGGGTAAGGTACTAAGAACATGTTGAAAAAGCAATGCAAGGACGCAATCGATATTACTACAGTTTTATGCTGGCTCAGAAAATGAGGATTTCACTAGGAATTCCATCTTATAGTAGCCGCATTACCTCATAAGAAATGAAGAATATACTGATATTGACATGAAATACAACGACACATTCCCCAAAGCTGAACATAGGATAGCTAGGAAATCGCACATTCAACAATTGATATGAAGGGAAGGTCAACAGTGGAGAAGACGGGAAGAATCAACTGAATGGAATTGGATGGCATGGCATGAATCAGCATTGCAGGCGTGGTCATTATGTATAACTTTTCTCTTTTATTCACATTAAATATATTGTTCTATCTCCAACCTAAATGTGTTCTCCGAAAGTAGATCTCATCATATTGGTGATTTCTACGATAGAACGAGTCAGTGCAGACAAAAATATGACTCCCAAGTAATATATTATAGATTAGATGATCACATCATGATTAGGTCAATTATTACAATAGTACTAATAACGAAGTAAACCATAATTCTGCATTGGTACGCCCTACTTAGAAAACACACCTATTATTAATCCTCATTTTCACAAACTTTCTCGATCAATTACTTACTTATATTCTATTAGTTATCTGATTAACTCTCACTTGTATTATCGTATTGTATAGTGCTCATAACTCAATCAATACTGATAACTGGTCATGCATATTAATTACTAACTTCGATGGTTTATTAACAAGCCTTAATAGCATTCATATACTTCTTGTTAAAACACCAAGCTCTATCAAATACGGCTTTTGAATGACGTAATTAGATATTAATTAGCAACGTGAATAAGGTTTGAATGGTTGTCTGGACCTGCTTCTCCACAATGTATCTTCAACTAACGTTTTCAAACGAAATTTTTATTAAGTGAGAGACCGTAATTACCAGGATTATTACAGGAGAAAAATGAAACCGACATTTGAACTTAATAGATTGCACTAATCACGAGCAAGTTTAAATATTGCCCTTGAAAATATTCAATTTTCCCTTTTTGCTCGTGCTTAATATTCATTTCTTAGTTATTTTTTTTAAATACTGCACTTATTCTTCAATAATTAATTAAGAAAAATATAACTCAGTGACTTTGGTTGACACTATACCATTTTAAATGAAATTCAGTCATCAGTTTGGTCAGTACAGTAAACCTTAAAGTACAGAGATGTGTTTTAAGACAAGATTGATATATTTCAATTTCGAAAAACTCTCAAGTTTTTTGGAAGATTAGGTGATTAAAATGACCATCCATGTATTTATAAGCTCATAAATGTAAGAGATAATTCTGAGCTCTCAGTTATCCCAATCCCCCAATTTGGGGGAAGATGTAACCAATTTTGAGGAAGCCGCTGTAGAAGCGTTTGGGTAAATTGCACCAAAACCCCAATATTACCCTTTAACCTTGGTGAAGGTCATTTGACTTTGAAGGTTTCACTAAATTTTGGAGAGTGGGAATTACTAAAGATTTACAAGTGAATGGTGTTAGCTGTTTCCATTTTGATCAATCAGTTTATAATATATCTTGGCTTCCAAATGCACCATCGATATAGACAAGCAAAAGCAGACATTTATATCCAAGCGAATAAAGTGAGTGTTGATTAGTTCCGAGCAGTATCCCGACTTTAGAAAAGCTGGGGAATGGTAGGAATATGATGTAATCACATAATTACATGCCCAGACCAGACATATGAAAGCCAAATATGCTGGTTAACTTCGGTTTCTATTCGGTCACCCTGATGAACATACTTGTGTCTGCTAGTTTTATTCTGTTAGACATAAATTTTGTAAATGCGTTAAATAATTATAACTCTGGACACTTCAAAGTAATCCCATCCGCTAAAGATCTGGTATTACCAAACTAATACCATTTTAGTGGGCGCTACTCATGAGGTAACCTGTATGTGGTATGGAATTTATTAACACTCTATGTAACAGTTGGTGTAATTACATAAACATTCATTAACATTGCGTTTCGAGTTATCATTCAATGTGTTGGTCAGGGACCATTTAGAAAACCACGAATAGATTCCATATTTAACTATCTGTTTAACATGATCGCATAACGTTACTTCTAAAACCCTCAGATTGACCAAGCATATTTTCCCGCTGATACACCGGTTACCCTATAGCAAATCGACCTTGTCGTCCTCGTATCGATGTATATGTTCGATAAACACTGTCAGTCACTCTACATACGTCGAGTTTCCGAAGTAGGAATCTGCAAAGCGGTGGTCAACCATAGTTTCGACACAAAGCAGGATGATTTCATTGAATTATGTTGTCTCCTCTGCATTCAAGTGCACATTATCAAGGATACTACCAAGATCTTGTTACTAAAATCCAAAGGACTGCATAAGTTTCATCCGCAAGTCACAAAGCACTTTTTCACTCCACAGTTAGTCGTAACCCAAACTTCTATCTGTATATCTAGTTATTATTCGTTCGTATTACTATAAATTCAAAGTGTTTTTGGATATTAATATGACAAATTATTATTCTACTACAAGCACTCGGCCTAATTTAGACTTTTACCAATCTATTTCTCAAAAAAAAACAATAAAATACCCTAATTCTCTGTAGATGACTTATAATACATTTCACAACACATAAACCTAAATCAATTCTACTTTCCACATTAGAAGACTTTATCTGTCTTTGGATTCCGCGATGTGCTTCTTCTAAAGGAAGCGCAGATAACATTCATAATTATGTTGTAACATTGCAGACAAGCATTCCAGGAACAACACTGCTGAGTAATAGATTACATCCGAGGAACTTAATAAAACAGTGTAATTAGATTAAAATCATATAAGGACGACTACATTCCTTATAAACACCGTAAATACCACCATCAGCAGGATCACCACACCTATTATTATCAAGTCGACAGAGAACTGAATGATTGAAACGTCTATTGACTCAAAAATAATAACTATACTTAGATGAAACGAACATTCATGATATTTCAGAAACTGAGGTCCTCATTGAGCAAGATCCATGTCCTAGAACTCAGAAGGAAAACTTCTACTTCCAGAACTGATTTCTAACCATCTCCTTTCGTTTTGAGCAGACAACACCAATGATGACGTTTTACACCGGCATGGTCAGCTCAGTGTTTTCGTACTTAAGGATCCAGAGTGCGTTATTCAAGTAAACATAACAGCGCAGCTGAAAGCCGTATTCCTGAAAGTTCCCTAATACACAGGTTTTTTCCTCGTTGGGAAGTTTTGATACGTATTGCAGATCTGTGTAGTCATATTATATCACTATGCTGTTAGAAAGAATCAATTACTAGTACTCGGGAACCGGTTTTTTCAATTCGTATGCACACAGTGAAGTAGTGACAAGGTTTTCTTCCTATCTCATGTCAAGACGATAGTAAGCAAATAAATCGATGTTCGACAGTAGTAGGACCCAGAACGCCTGTTCCGTCTCATTTAGTTTTACCTGAAGTCGACAACTATTTAATTCGGCACTCGAACCAAGTGCCGTACGATTTAAACGCCACCTTAGCGACTAAGTACAGATGGTCATTAGTTTGTGCAATTGCGAAGTTTAATTTAAGGACAAAACACGTGTCCTAAATTCCAACCACCGTCCACTTTTGTTTAGAATGCTTGTGACTTACGGCGACATCGAGGCAACCCACGCATAATCAATTACAACCGTAAAACTTTGATGAGAAAATTTAGACAACTGTTACAAAACGAATTATTGTCCTTGGTTTTGATGTTATACTATTATCCATCAAGTAGACACAGTACCGTGCAACTTTTACCAAATAAGGTGAACTTATGAAGCGAGGCACTACATTGAAATCGACATAATATTGTAAATACGAGGCACTACAAAAATATCAGGAGACAAGAATAACTTCAGGTAATAGAAGAAATTTAGAGTTTATTTTACAAGCATACTGCAAATTTTCTCTTCAACGTCAGATGTAAAGGTTATGTTAGAGGAATAAGTATACAAATTAAACTACATGCAACTTTACGAGGCCTCTGATTTCGACTCTTGTTCTTTATTCCAATCCTTGAGTCCTGGAGGGAGTGACACATCTTCATCCAAGGGGCCTGGAAAAAGAAACATAAGAGAGCTTGCCTATTTATGTTACACTTGAGTAGATGATAAATGGTCATCAAAAAACCACAAAATATATAAAAGATAATAATTATTCTTTTTTGCTATCCATAAATAGATAACTCAATAAATTGTTTAAATTACCAATCATGATCAGAAGTCAGTCTTCAACAACGTAGAACTTCGTACGTATGTACATCAGTTCGAGTGGCCATAGCACATTAGCACAGATACAACTGTCAATTCAAATCCCTTAATGGTAGAGGAAGTTAAAGTATAAACAGTAGTCAGAAACATTAAGATTTGAAGATGTTATTCAATGAATATAATCCAGTGAAATAAATTTGGAAAGAGGAAAAAGAGACAAGGAATCAAATTAGAATTTGGGAGAACACAAAGAGTGTATGCACCCGCGCCATTGCAAACGATTTTGAACCATGTTATTCAGGGTTTCTAACCATCGGTCGCAATCATCTCGCGGTCCTCAACCAGGTAGTCTACATCTACCAACATGGATCAGTCCACCTGTCAGTGACTTCATGGACTTGTGCCATGTTTTGGTCTGACCGACCCTAGCTTTCTTCCAACCTACTCCTACACTAGAAAACATCACACGTCGGGGCAGTCGGTTGTTGAGCATACGTAACACGTATCCGAGTCATATCAAATGATGAAGCTTCACTACTTCATCAATCGATTTGCCATCCTTACCTAGTACCCGTTTCCTAACAACTGAGGTACTTACTCGATGGTCCCAAGATAAGCGAGCAATGTTTCGAAGACACCTATAACCGAATACTAGGTAATCAATTATGACGACAGTTCGCTATAAGCTCTCACACGGAGCAGATAGCCTGTATAAGGTTAATGTACTTATTTGGTACTCCTTTCAGTGACAAACACTGCCGCAGGACGTGACAATCTACAGAGTCAAGTGCCACCTTGAGGTCGAGAAATAATACGATTTTGGGGTGTCTATGTTCTAGGACCTGACATAGTGTGAATATCTGGTTTATATAGCAATGTCCTGGTCGGAAACCAGCCTGGTTTTTTCTAGTCTGCTCTTTACGAGCCTCGGTTAGGCGTCAAAGTACTATTGAAGCTAATATTTTCGACACTATATTAGTCAAACTGATTCCTCTGTGTCCTTTCTTATAGACTGACACGATCAGTGATTGAGACCAGTCAGAGGGGATTACGTCCACTTGCCAAATTCTACATAATACCTCAGTTAATCTCACTGCTAATACTGGGCCGCCATCCTTAAAAACCTCAGAAGTGAACCTGTCAGGGCCAACTGCCCTCCTTTGCTCCAGATTTCTTATAGCTTAAATCAATTTGCCTTTCAGGTCGACTGGAGATCGTGGGAATTACGAAAGGAAACACATGTTCTTATGTTAGTTAGTAAGTAATGTTTACATCTACAGCCGGCGAGATGTCAACCAAGTGAATACACTTTCAGTTAGTGATAAAACGAATATCGAGAAACTTTTCTTCTGTCCAACAGTATTGGAATCAGTATATATCTGTGAATGAAAACAACACCTAATTATTTTCAGTCAACAATCATTTACAGTAGAAAATAAAACATTATGCTAAGGACGAAATAGAGCGGCTTATGTATACAGTAATAGATCTCAGAGCATTTAAGAAGATACTTATCTTATAAAGCAAAGTCCATACGGGAAAAAGGATACAAACATGGAGTAAAATAGCTACCACTTCATAATTGTAACGTCATACTTAAAGTGTTAACGGAATTCTAAATCTTCCCATTTTCATTTAGTACCAGTAATATCATCATAGGTAGAGAAGACCCAGCCCTAACTTAATTCAAATTAGTGTTATCATGAGAAGCTACTACATTAAAAACCTACGAAGACAGTGTATTATCAGCCTCACATAATTGTCTCACTACTGAATAGTGAAGACGGAGATCCATTTTCCTACCAAAATCCTTGGATTCTCACATATGCGCCACGGTTAATAACGATCCAAGTTTACCAAATGCCATCTGAAGTCTTCCGAAACCACAATCGATATATGGTGGAGGGCGGATTTCTGTAACGCTATGTAAAACCGCGGACCATCGATGTATTATGAGCCTTCGAAATTTATGCACACGATTCAAGTGCATTCATTTACTTCATCTCACTCAGTAAGAAGGTTCAATATGACTTCCTCTTCTTGTATCTAAGTAACAGCATCACTAAGCTTGGAGGCATAGCAGACAATTTCAATGTTTTTCCAGGTCGATATCTTATGTGTATCAGAATAAGTGATAAAATGAAAACTCGAAGTTTTTATGCCTACGATTTCACCGAATGCAGCATACACGGAGTAAAGAGTGACCTTAATCAGAAGTTTTCTAATGCCTGTAGGAAGGTAAACACTAAGATGTCGTAATCACACTTACTGACTCGATGCATAATGTTGGGTGGAGGAGGTTGTCAAATAGAGATATGAATATGCTAAATCAAGTGCTTTAAACTGCACATAATACGCATTGCAATAAGGTAGAGGCATATGCTATATTACAATTACGGGACAGGACTGATGAATAGCAAAAATAGTACCCATACATACAGGTCTGTCTTAATGTTTCGCAGAGCCTATTAAAAATTAAAAGCTAATACTCTAACAGATATACAAGTAAAACTAATATTTTTGTGGATAACAGAAGGTTTCTGTTCTCTTGTTAACGCAAGAAATATTAGTACAGAGACTGTTAGCTTCGGAGCTATATCACCCCACTTAATCTTACTGATAGTGCAGAGCAACATTATCTAAAGAACTCTAAAGTTAATTAACCAGAATACATTTATACTTCTTGAAATTTCATTACTGCTTTCTTTATATCACCATGAGTTAGAGCTTTTATGCAATGTCCTACTAGGCTGTTGGATACTGGTGGATACAAGTGGACGGAAGATTGACTAACAGTGAGTTAAACTATTCCGAAAAGAGTTCACCCGTTGCTGGAGTCACTCGTTTTATGAGTAAACTACAATTTAATTTTTTGTGATTATTTAAACTGAAGTTCAAAGTAAACTGGCTTCTATTTCTTAATTACCTTTAGTTTCATTGTTCACCATTGAGCAACTCCAGCGCGTAAACGGCTTTTGAGACATAGGAATTGCCGTCGTTTTCATCACCAGCCAGAAATGTGTTTCCGACGGATTATTAGTTCGGGAGAGTCCTTTATAAGTCTTTTGTTTAGGTTACTTAAAGATATAATTGCCGTTTAAAAACAGATAATTTTAGGATTCAGGAAGTACGACCAAATTACACAACTCTAAGTACTGAACTAGCCACTTAAAAATGTTATAAGCTGTTTCAAAAACTTAGTCGTCATAGGAAAATAATATTTTTCTTAATAAACAAAAAAAATTAAGATAGCTTACCAGGACCTACGAGCTCTTCATATGTGTTTTTCTCCACAAACGGTCTTGGACCTAATACTTCAACCAGGTCTTCTTTTTGCAACTGCTCTTTGTCTAGTAAGCGTAGAGCTACCTGATAAAATATAAGCAGAATAATGAGAGAATTAATAAACTTTAGAGCAACTAAACATTTGTTAATTCAACATAACACTTCAAAAATATCAAAAAATAAAAGCAAAAAGAAATTACCTTTTCGACAAGCTGTCTTTTTTCTCTTAATATCGTTAGTGTTCTTTCGTAGGCTGACTCAACAAGTTGTCTAACTTCTTCGTCTATTATTTGTGCAGTATGCTCAGAATATGGCTTGGTAAGAACCATATCACCTTGCTCAGGCAAATCGAAACTTAGCAACCCAACTTTTGAACTGAATCCTAATTGGACAATTTGAGAATAAGCTGATCGAGTTACACGCTGTAAATCGTCCACTGCTCCACTTCCAACTTTACCGAAAAATACTTCTTCACTTGCTCGACCTCCTAATGCCAAACACATTTCATCCAACATTTGATCTTTAGTCAACAAATATATATCCCTAGGTTGATACTGAGCATAGCCAAGAGCTTTACCACGAGGAATTATTGAAACTTTCAACAATGGATTACAGTGTTCTAAAAACCAACCAACAACTGCATGTCCAGCTTCATGGTATGCAACTATTTTTTTCTCTTCGGGTTGTAATACCTAGTAAACAAAAAAATACAAAACAGTTACTCCGCTCTAACATGAAGTAGTAGAATACATGAGATATAAGGCTAGACCATAAGAGAAAGAATAGCAACTTTCATTGACACAACAGAAATCAGTTTACAGTGAAGATGAATCGGAATAAAGATCTGCTTCAGCAGTGCTCACACAATCTACTATTTCCTGTATATACAGCCTGTTACAGTTTCAAATCAAAACCATAAATATGTATTATGGAAAAGCATTGTACATGGTTGAAGTAGGAGAATTAGGTAAATTATGAGACGTTGTTCGAAAACAAAAGATGTTACAAAGCTAATTAATCTAAGGGACATTTAGTGATGAGCAGCAATCAATTAATCATATCACATAAAAACAACAGTTCTAGCTCATATGATTAGGAAGTAATTTTACGATCAAGTACAATAAAATTCATTGGTTCAGTTTGCAGAAAACGTTTAACAGATAGTGTAATACTTATTAACTGAATTTGGTTCGAATTCAAATATAAACAAGCAGAGATGAGTAATAATTTGTGCAAAATTTACATAGAAAACGTTAACGTAGAAATTACCAAGTTGTGAAACAGCACAAATCTTAAGATCAAATCAATCATTTTTATAGTTTCCTGTCCACCAACCCTTAAAACTTAGCCAAGTGACCTCATTCATAATAAAATCACCAACATTTGGACAGTAGTCCTTATTTCTATCATTCACAAAGATTATGCTTCAGAGTCATAACCGCGTGACTGCGACAACATGAAAGACGCTTACAAGTAGCAGGATAGCAGATCTCACTTGTATAATACATCTTATCAGCACTCACACAAGCATATAGGGATTATAGGAAAGCAAACTCCAGACCACAGGTCGTATTCACTTCCCATAGTACAACTAATACGCTTCTGTATCTAAGGAAAAAAATGTTGCTAACTAATACTTACATTAGTACAAGGATTATCATTTGCTTCAGCTTTACTGCTAGAAATGAAACAACGACCATTTAAGCTTATCAGTTAACGTGACTCCATACAGGTCCGTGTACTTCACTTTGAGCCACTATTATATGAGCTAGTCAAACTAGTGAACGAGAACTCAGGTGGGGAAAACCAATTTATTGTTTGGTGCAAAATCACACAGTGGCTTAATAAAATCTTAAAATCAAACATTAAATACATCGTTTGCACATCCACTTTGCGTTGTCCTTAAATTACTCCACTATTCCTCTGATTCTGTCATTTCGATTACTCAATGATTTCCTTTCAGTTCTCTTCAATTCAATTTTCTGCTGCCAGGCATTGCACTTCCGATTGCTGCTACATACTACTGATGTCTGTCGGCATAAACAACATACACCACAACACTATCGAGTTCTCAAAATAAATTTAGGAGGAACAGTGTACGAATATGTTCCAACCTAGTTAAATGTCAAACGACCAACACATAAGTAAGAAATCCATATCCTCTTTTGAAGAAACATAAATTTGCCTTTGTTGAATCCTCGAATCCCAGATCATTCCTATGTAACACAATGGAATCATTTGTGGCATTAGATTGTTCTGCGTAGTTGCCCTATCTTTTAGTTCAACTAAGAGAAAGTATCTTAAATTCTGAGAAACTTTCGTCGCAAAACACTGTAACACAATTTTATCATAACTGCGCATTACTTCATCTGAGTTGTTAAACTGGTACTCATATATGGTTTTTGAATTCCGTTTTCCTTCTTCAAATTTGGTAGTTTCCATCTTATGTACCCCTAACTGTCTGTAACGCATACACTATTAAATACTGACAAACTACAATAATTAAGTAATGACAATTTCAAAACAAAGAAACTAAATAAACATATCAAAACGGAACGAAAAAGTGAACAACATTACTTGACTTTTCTTTTCTAACCCAGCAATTACACGGTCGATAGCTTTATCAAAGTGGATCAGATTGACACTATGAGCATCTTCTCGCGCAGCAATTAACGCTGCCTCATTGCATACACTTGCAATATCCGCACCAGAAAATCCCGGAGTACGTGTAGCCATTTTGCGAGCTACAAGTTGCATATCATCAGCTAATTTAATTGGTTTCAAATGTATCTAGTATCAAAGCAAAAATACAAATCTTTATGAAGACTGATGAAGGTAGATAACATAGAACACAAGACGAATCAGGGGAACAAAAATTTGTTAATAATCATCACGCAGTTATAAACTGATTATAATTTCTCTATATAATGGTTAACGAACTACTATATATAGATAGATAGATAGTCAGCATCTGCGGTAATGTTGCTTTCTCAGAACTGAACGAGAGGGGACAACCCTAAAAATAGCACATATCACCTTGCCACATGGATTTCAGAATCAGACGGCGTTTCTTTTTGAAGTCACAACACACCAGAAACTCGCAAAAAGCTCGTGTGTTGCTGGACTCGAGAAACTGTCCTATAGGCATTGTGATCACTCTTTTCGGTCGTCAAGGTCACTTTTAACACAACTTTCTTTTCAAGCAACTAAAGAACTATCCAAGATATGGGTAACCGGAAAGTGATAGTCACCTTCTTACCACTAACGGTACACGAGATCACCTTGCTTACAATCAAATCTCATCTTTATTACCAGATATTAGTTCTGTTTCTATTGTCAATTCTCACCTCTTCTTACTTTGAGTTCTTATACATGTACAAACGATGGTAACACCTCAAGTTCACAAAATTCTATTTCAGGTTTTCTTAAATCATACCCTAGGCTACTTATTGTGGTTTGTTTATGTTCGGACTCCATTTCAAACAGAACAACAGGTGTCACTAACTAGGAACCCAGTGTCCCGTGGGTCGATGTGGTGTCTCCGAAATCTAAATACCCACCAATTACCGACAACGTAGTTAATGATTTTTACACGATCGGGAAGCTAACGTCATTTTCAAACAAATTATTGCAAACAAGAGGCCCTATTTAACCTCGAGATCGAGAATTAAGGAGACATTTGAATACGATATTCGAGACTTACCAAAATAGACAAAGCTTGTACCTTTATACTAGACAGGATCCACGAGAAAGAAGGGATTCAGTTAATTGTCTGGCGAACAATCACTTTAAGTGAACACGAAATATCACGGGTGCTATTGGTAACAAACAGTAGAACCTAATAACACATGTTTGTACTTTAAAGCGAAAACGTGAGTGATCTGAATTACATCTTTTAAATGAATAATTTAAATAATTAATATATAGGTAGCTTACAGTCAATGAAATCTATTAACGTGTACATGAATGTGAAGAATACTTCATCGAGACCCAAAGATAACCATGAACTAGGCTGCTGTGGAGTATCTAAACTTGACAGACTTCAAACATGACACAATAGATTCGAAGTGAATGCAGTCCATCAGATCCCTGTACAATTTAATATCGGTGCATTAACAGAGCAGAAAAATAGAGTACAAGGAATCTACCATTGCCATACATAGTCAATGATGGCTTAAATATTTTAAACTGGTCCGATATTCATCAGTTTGATGATACCGTAACTACAGAATATACAACTGAATTATGACGACATAAGAAGAGCAGTTTTTTAACGAGTCATCCTTCAATTAACGTAGAACATGTATTGATACCATGTACTCATGAGGTATCCACAAGAACCCTTAGGATTCATACACAGATCATGGGGGTAGGAACACATATACGTTTAACTTGGTATATGTCTATATTTAAATTTACTTCCATGATTAACATTAATATTTTAACTGAGTATGCAAACAAAACACAAATGTTTATAAATTCAACATGCCCAAATTAAAAACAGTAAAATCTGCAAGATAATATGTACAAACCTTAAATATTGATGCACGACCTTTGATATCTGGCAATGATACATAGATTTGACGATCAAAACGTCCAGGCCTAAGCAGAGCTGGATCTAGAATATCAATACGATTGGTAGCAGCCAGAACGACAACATTTTCTTGAGTAGTAAACCCTAACAGAAATGAAATTGTCATTATGATTCTTTAAAATACTTATAATGATAATCAGCGAGAAGATTACACTACATTGATGACCAATATGGATGTATCCATATATCATCTAAGTGTTACAATTCATCATTTGAATTAAATTGACAAAAGTTAAAGTAAATAAGAGGTTTAGAAATTTTAAAAGTATCATTTGGTCATAAATATGCTTTGAAAGAGAATGAAATAAGCTTTTGCATGAAAAGCCAAGGTCTCAAACAAACTTGACCCAATATCTGGAGATTTTAACAAATGTACACATGCTTAGTCAATGACTAACGTACAAAGCGAAATGTGTGGTTTTGCTATTATTACGATCAGATTTAAAGGTCAAAATGACTACTACTTTTTGTTCAATCAACACAATCTATATGAATAAACTGTGTTGTATATTCACATCTCCATAAATACTAAACATGAATACCAATGTTAATTGTCATTAGAAAGGAAAAGCGACCAAACAAAAATTATTAAAGGATAAAACGAAGCTTTCTGTAGAAATAAGCTGGAGATTGATTTCAGGCCATCATCTACATTCGGGATGAAATCGGGCACTTAAACAAATATTATATGGGGAAAAAACCAGGTAAAAATTTAGTTGAAAACAGTATACTGTATCTCAAGTGCAAAAAACTAGTTTGGAAAATACTTCGGTGATTTCCTGTTCATTAAGTTTGATATATTTCGTTACTATTGTCAACAAGACTTTTTTAACGGCGTCTGTTAGACTATTTTAGTATAAATTTGATCCAAAGTGCTTGGGTTTTCTGTCAGTTCTTTAGATCAAATTAACTTTCATTTTGAAAGTAATACTGCCTACTCGAGTTATAAAGAAATCCTAAATGAGTCAAGTAGCTAACTTATAATCCAACGTAAAACTCATTAGAAAATGCATTCATTAAAAAGTTGATTAAAATATCTCCAAAGCAATCCATTTAGTAAATCGTTTTGTAAGAATAATCACCTTCAGTTTACCCATTTTTAACAGTAATAAGAAATTTAAACAGTAATCACTCAATGGTTTAACCTAAATTACTCAGATGTCTTGTTTTTTGAATTACACTGGAAAATAAACTATTCGCTAAGTTTTTTTTTTTACTGATACGGACAGTATGAAGTACACTAATGTAGACCTTTGAAAATTATAAATGCATAAAATCTATGTTCTTTGTTTAATTCAGCATATTACTAAAATGAATTCAAAATAAGCAGAAAACAAGTGACGATTGTCTCCATACTGGTAAACGCTTGTAATCATACAACCACAAAACGATCTATAAATCCTTGAGACAAATTTGCTTTCACTATTTTACCGGAAACTTATAAAAAATGTTGGCTGTAAAGAAGCAATTTTGTATTAAAAAACGTTACAGAGAAAATCTAAATGTCAGTTTAAAGTAAAAATACCGTCCATTTCCACAAGTAGTTGATTGAGAGTATTTTCCCGTTCCTGATGACCAAAAGAAGTACCAGATCGCTTGCCACCAATAGCGTCAATTTCGTCAATAAACAATATACAGGGAGCTTTGTCTCGTGCAGAGGCAAACATATCGCGTACTCTTTTCGGTCCTACACCAACGAACATCTCTAAAAATTCACTCCCAGAAACGGAAAGGAATGGAACATTCGCTTCTCCAGCAGTCGCCTTAGCCAAAAGTGTTTTGCCAGTACCAGGAGGACCCTAAATTAAGAGAACGCCTGTTGTTAAGCCTGAGAAAATTGATAATGAGTGCAATCTCCTAAGATAATTGAATGACACAAAAAAATTCATCACCTACGAAGACAATTAAAAAACATCCACAGCAAAAGTGAAGAATAAAGTAACTCGGGGCAAAATGATGAAATCTGTGTAGTTAATTGCTATGACAGAACGAATTGATACAAAAAGTGATGCTTTTCAGAAAACAAGGATACAGAAACTATGCTCTCATTCTCTCATAAACCTAAGAAAATATATAAATGCATGTTGACTCAGGTTGTTACGTCACACATAAGTACAGTTAGAAAATAAGTTAACAAAATAAGAAACAAAAGGTGAGGACTAAACGTCAACTTCGATGACAATAGAAATGCAGTTTTGGAAAAAAAGACAACCCATGAGTAAGAGGAATGTTCCGTTTAATAAACAGAGGTTAACAATTAGGTTGTTCATGATTAAACAAACTGTCCAGACAGATTTTCAACTAGTCAAAACTTACAATAAAAAACGGTCAAATATTTTTCATTGATTGACCCAACTAGAGAGCAAACTATCCAAAAGAATTGACAGGACTATGCAGTAACACGAATACGAAGCTTTAGGAGAGAACACTTTACTACAATAGTCAACATCCTAAAACATTCATGTCGAATTCAGTCATATCCGATTATTATCATTGTCTTGTTATCAAATAAGTTGCAATATAAATGACGATCTTAAGTTGGTTTGAGAAGAAAAATTAATAGCACAATCACTTAGTTGTAAGCAACATAGGACTTGAAGTATATGTACATTGGTCCAATTTGTCACAAAACAGTATATCGCTATGAATACCAAAGTAGTAACACTAGTGTATTAAATAAGCTTAGGTACAGGGAATACAGTTCGAAGACAGATTTGTGAAATATGATATATAAATTAATTTTAAAAGTCAGGAGCTAAGAGAAGACAAAGAGTGAATGAATCTTCCCTACCGTAAAAGATCATAAGTTCCGTAAACGAAAGTCTACAAACACCGATCATTATTTTCACATGGACCCCAACAAGATAGTCTGTATTTACCAACATGGTTCAGTACAGTTTCTAATGTCTTCATGGATAGATGTCATGTCTTGGTCTAGCCTTCTTTTAGTTTACTCTTATACCAGCAAACGTCGTGCATCGAGGTGAGCAGCAGACGGTCATGTTATATGTATTCTATCCACCTCAATCGATGAAGGTTCACTACCTCAATAATATCTCATTAATTCAGTCGTACGAACAGCCATCATTCAGCCAAATCATATTATTTGATAGACACCATTCATTTTTAACAAATTAAAAGCCGTTCACAATTCATCACTAACCCCAATTGATAATAAAGTGAAATTGGTTCTAAAATAGAGATAACAAGTGACAAATAGCGAGAATGTGCAATAGAAAATCCTTGGAATATAAACTAACAAACGGTCAGTAATTATGGCACATTATAAGATTGTAAATCAAACCATAAAAAACTAACTTTTAGGATGGCACCACGAGGAATCTTTGCTCCTAGCGCTTCGTATTTTGCTGGATTTTTTAGGAAGTTAACAAATTCAATTATTTCAAGTTTTGCTTCTTCACAACCTGCTACATCGCTAAAACGTACACCAATTTTATCTTTTTCTATTAAACGCACAGGTGACTGTCCGAAGTTGAATAATCCTGAACCCAGTCCTGACTAGAAAAAGAAGGAATCGGTTGTATATACATAACACCAATATACTTTCACACTTAAATCCATTAACACATTTACTAACTGATTTTCGTGCTACCAAAAATACTGCTTACCTTCCGTACAACACCACCAGATGCAGGCCGTAAGGAATACACAGCCATTAAGAACAAAGAAAGATAGAAAATGCCATATAAAACATCTGATCTGCAAATAAGAAAAAAGGATAAAAGCATGGACGCACGAGAGGTAAAACAATAGGATTCGAAATCCTGCTAATACTCGTGAATAATAAGCCCGAGAAGAATCTCCAAGTTCTACTAAGTATTGGTTTCTGAGATATATATTTACATACTACTACATGAAGAAAATCAGAATCCGTCGTCGTGAAAATATGAGAAGCTCGGTTTACAGAAAAAAGATTTGGCTTTCATAGCGACTTCTACAAAATTGATCAAATATTCACCGAGATTTCAGTTAAGCTATATGTGTCAATATCAACAAATGGAAAGTAATGTACAAAATATGAGAAAACTACTATTTGGATACTAAATATTCCATTTCACAGAAACGCACATTTTGATTGTTACACAAAAAATTTATCCATCCATTTGTTTTAAAAGAGATTATGTACAGTTCATTAGAGGAGATAAAAACAATCAAACTGCAATTAAGTTTTGCTCAGGACGATACAATTTTGGTTAAATTGAACATACATTTATTTCACACTGTTACCACTTATTCGAATAAAGTTGTTCCACAATTTGATATAAAGTACAGGATTAATTCAAGTGAAAAATAAAACCAACTGAACGATTAGCAATTTATGCTTAATATAATATTATATTGACAGCAAAATTTTTTAAACCAATAACAAATAAGTTTTCTACCGTAAAACTGTCCAAGTAGTGTGCAGGTACTAACGACAGTGAATGGTTTTACTTCAGACTGTAGAGGACCTCAAAGCCTTCAAACCTCATCAAGCTTCGGCATAGAAAGTGAATGACTGAGAGGTGTAGGAAATTTTTCTTAGTTAATGATTATTAGTTGGATGCGCTGTTAATGTAAAATGACAGGAAGGTTTTAAACTGTTGCAATGTACTGACTTTATTATGATCATATGAGACCGACGCGAATGGAATACATATCCCACTTAACTTTGTGTATATTTATCGATTTGATTCGCGTTAGTAAATAATGGAATAAAAAATGCCAAATATGAAAATGATTTTGAATATATATAATAAACCAATGATACTTACAGCTTTAGACGACTGCTATACGTTATAAACGTTCTATGCATAGGATCTATACCCATATGAGCCTCCATATCACGTAGACTTCGTTCAAAAGTGTCAACTGAACCGATTTCAAACCAATAAATTTTCTTGCTGGGATCAATGGATTCATACGACTCGAAATCTGCGCCTGGTTGGAGATGGACTCTAACCCAAGATTTGTTCACAACCTCTAAGTGATGTACAGCACCCCTACGAAAATATACTGATATAAAATGAGATGCACATACATATTATACAAATAAATTTTTCAGTCTGTTTATCAAACATAAGCAGTTTTACATTATACTTTTAATCCAGACGCATCATTAAATCAAAGTAAATCGACTGAATAGGTTACAAATTATGAGTGCTACATTCAAGTCATCAAAATGAAAAGCTATACGAATTGCAAATTTTTTTTATAATCTGAAGATTTGATGTCTTTGAATGATTGCTGACAATTAGTGGTAACAATATGTTAGTAGTGAAGAGGTTCGACAATGTGTATTCGGGTGTAGTAATGATAATTTAATCGGTTTGGACATATTTTACAAAAGTCATCCAGTGGCTTCCGAATTGTGATTCATTTATATTCACTACAACTGGTTAGAAAAAGGATAGAGGTTAATTACTAATATGGTGCTAGTGATAAAAGAAAGCTGGGTAAGATTGACATTTGTCGTTGGTTGGGGTCCTGGAAACGAAACGACGCAGGAAATAGGCATAATTCGATATAACTAATAATATAAAAAAGATGGTAAATATGTAGTTTACTTGTTTATTCTTCGTAAAAATGAGTGAAACTCCTTTAACTATAAGGAACTCCATTTTTGAATGAACTATATCTTCTATTGTATATCATTCTTCTTAACTTAATTATTCTACATACTTATTTACTTTATGAATATACTTCCTTCTATTTACTTTCCAATGTTATTTCAGTATTTTGTACAGTGCATTTTAATTTTAGTGGAAAGTTGTACCAGGTTGCACTCGTCAGTCAGTTCTATGCAATGTAGAACCGGAAACATAAATTGACTCATTTTCCCATTATAGAAAAAATTCCAAAACAAACCTAGGAGTAGTGAATTTAACAGTAGCTTTATCTGCGGTCATAGTAGTAGTGGGATATAATAAGTATAGAAGAAAGCACAAGATTTTAAGAAAGTATACAGTGAGTCTATTTCATTGTGAACGATTCTGAGTCACGTCCATCAAAGTTTACAAAGACCGATCATTATTTTCACATGGACCCCAACAAGATAGTTTGTATTTACCAACATGGTTTAGTACAGTTTCTAATGTCTTCATGGATGGATGTCATGTCTTGGTCTAGCCTTCTTTTAGTTTACTCTTATATCAGCAAACGTCGTGCGTCGGGGTGGGCAGAAGATGGTCTTACGCCTAACCTCAACATTCCTGTCAGCTGTTCGTCAATATGTAAAGTACTTCAAAAAGATTTAGATCAAAAACATTTAGCCTATGCATGTCTCCTACATTCCTAAACTAAATTGCACCCATATGAAGTAAAACAGAGAGAACTGACACTCGGAGTAGTCTTTTATTGAAATATGGACAACCCACTTATGCCACAAGTTGGCAAAAGCCAAACGAGCTTTCTAAATCCGTGACAAAATTCCGTTGGACACCAACCCACTAGGGCTGATCAAACTACTAGGATAAGTGAAGTAGATGCCCTTAAGAACTTCACCCCGTATTATTAGTACAGGGGTTGACACAGAACAACGCTGAGGCAAAATATCGCTATTTGAGGAGAAATATTTGCCAAATTTGTTTACGTTATCACTCACGGCGATCAGAAGCCTTACTTTGGTGACAGTTTTCATTAAACATAGCTATATGGTCTGTGAATGTTAAGTCAAAAAGTGAATCTCCTAGTACTAGCTAAAATCAGACGAGAGTATTATATATAAAAACATATCAAGTTAAATAGGAATGAGAAAATAAAATAATGTTAATGAATACCACATGGAGTTGCAAATTCTGATTTCATATTGATTAAATTAACAGTCTAAAATTTAATATTCAGAATTATTTTTCAACTTTTTTCAAACTAAATCAGAGAGAACAGATAAGCCTTGTAATAAGAAGCATGAATGCCACAAACTGATTGGAAAATAGTTTAAAAACTGTCGTATTAATGTAAACGTTATGATCTCGGGAAAAATTACGGTAGTATTTTAATCACAGGTAGCTGAACCTTTAGGTGACATTGATGATATATTTAAGATAGAACAGTATTAAGATGAAAAGTTCAGATTTATGAAGAATTCGAAACTCAAGAAGCACGGATAGATCACCCGTATACTATGCTTTAAGTCATATTCATTATAAATGAACAGATGACAAGGTCTGAATACTCAAGAAAATAAATTATTACGCTAAAAATTAATAAAATGTCTTTTGTGCTACATAAATATAAAGATACACAAAGATTTGTACGACCGATTTAACCAAATATCAATGAGTTGCAATACCCATTGAACTTCACAATCAATATGCTAGACTAGAACTTGACGAAATAGGAACCATCATTGAAGTTGCAATTCTGTGGAGAAAATTAGCACGTGTGTATGTGAACGCTAAGGAATCCTATCAAATAAGGACACTACTTGTTTGTAAGGTTGGACAACTAAACTAACAAGTTTCTACCATAATAAAGTAAAGAAATATGTTGAAGCCTTACTTTTGTAGGAAGTTATCTGTAAACTCCTTCCAATCGACCTTTCTGTACATTGAAAAATTGTGATAGACAACCCATGTTAAACCAACAGCACCAAGTATAACCCAAGAAGCAAAAGACCATCCACCAGGAGGGTCAGGCATTTTATTTCGAGAAAATGAAAACCGCAATTCAAACTTTGCTAAAATAAATATTATCTTCATAAATACTTAAAACAGTAATACGAATATTAGATGTTTGATCATTCTTGCTTTCTCCAGGACGCGATGCTTTACCGGAATTCTCCTGAGTACGAAGATAAGAAGGCAACCGAAGTTTGTACGACGAATTTATTAGCTTGTTCGACCTCCATGAGAGTAAGGATGTGAAGTTCTATGAATAAAGAAATAATGTGCATAAATGAAACAAAATTTCTTTTGGTTTAATCAATGTTTCGTTATCTTTAAACAAGAAAGAATGGAACTCATTTACAAGCTCAGTACTTACAACCACGAACAGAACCTGTAGTATCAGTGTTAACCAAGCTGACCTACTACTAAACTGTAATAAAAGAAATGAAATGCTGACTTGTGATCTTATAGATTGGAATAGAGGAAGTTAGCTTTCATGGAAAATTAAGCATTTCATTCAATGCAAACGAAGATTTCCTTAGTGCTTTTAATTAGATGCTTATTTTAATTCATTTCTTATCAAGCCATTCTTCGCATTTCTGGTTCGAATACTTAGGCTAAAAATTACCCAATATATAAATAAGAGAAATAAGACAGATGAAAATGAAACAGGGAATGCTGGGTAAATATTACTTTGTAACTCTTGACTGTACTGTATCGAAATCTTTTATGACTATGAACTCAGGGGAAAAACTCAATCCGTCAGCTACGACGTATGAACAGGCATATATATGAATCGGTCCAAGTTGCCATATTTTATTAGCACAACACGATGAGCACCAAATTCATAGAATCAATAACTTCATTGGTAGTAAAAAACATTCGCGTCGATGCACAGTAAGTTATATTTTCAATTGCCTACTTGGGTTCCTGTTAGAACTTTTATTATGACCCAGATACCCTTATTGCGCAACAGAATTTGATTATCTCACTTGACTGGTCCTGAAGATCATGACACGACTTGGACATATACGCCAATGAAATCCAAATACACCAAGTTGAGAGTGATACAGTAATAAAAATGTTAGTGTATTTAGAATTTTATACAAGATGCTGGAGTCTTCTCCAGTTATCTGTTAGTGCTGATTGGCTGAGAATGGGCCAATTAGGATTCCCTAAAATAATGATATTAACGGAACATGCTGTAGACAAATCCTGCTAACAGCTCCTAAGACCTAGTCAGATTTAAGTCTCAGATATTATGAAAACGGAACTAGCGTGCATCCAAGAAATAAGTTGACGAGTTAAAGTTCTTTTACATACCCGATGAACTTTTAGCCAGAAATTGTATTCAATTGTAACCTAGAACAAACAATAGCTTTGAAACCGATTACTAATGACGAAACAAGCACTTACATTGCAAGGGGGCTTGTCGGAGTTGTAGGAATCCTAAACGAAGAGACATGGTGAGCGTTAGGTATGCGTTCGCAAAATTCGATCACTTAACGTAAACTTTTAGTTAATATAAGTTTCCAATACGATTTGGGGAAAGTTATTGTAATCAAAAATCAATTGTTGACATTCGTGTGCATATCACTGTTAACCTGGGATTGGGTAAACATCTCTGTACATTTTATATAATCCACATAGACTAATGAGCTCTCTGTACCCGATAGAAATAGACACTACTTACTCCTCGTTTGATTTTACATGAGTTCCCCAGTGAATCCGGAGGCTCGTAAACGGTCAGAGTTCGTCTCATACAAAGAATATGACCTAATACAATTTAAAAAGTTAGCTAACGAAGCTTGAGGAGATAGATCAATCAGACGACTTATATCTTTCAAAAAATGAATGACTCGAGTGAACAGCTACGAGGATTCTTGTGATGTCACGCCTAAGTTTTCTAAAATGAATCACATTGACTGCCCGGAAAAATCCCCAAAAGATACGTAAATGAATAGAAGCCTTCGACTGGCAACCAGAAACTAAAGTTTCGGCGAATAACAATGCATTTATATATTGAGTGTATGTGTAAACACTGAAGTTTTATCCAACAGACACTAGTGAGGTCAATGGTGTATCTCGGGATTGCGAATTATATTCAGTAGAAATAGTATCTGCAAATCGAAGTGTTACTAGAGGGTTGGAGTGTATTTTGACTGCAATACATCCAATGTAAAAGTACAAGTCAAATGTGGTAATATTATCGAGTTTTATCAAAAATGTACAAATCACCTTGGATCGCCACCATAAAGGGGCAAACCTAATCATCAGGCGAGCGACCTTGGAAATCGAAAATTAGCTGGAGCATGTTAAAACGAGACACATTAAAAAACAATATATTTATTTGTGATAAAACAGTGTAAATTGAATGATTTCTTCTTTCTCGTTTATTTGTGTTAATACTTTGTTCTTGACCTTCAATATCATCAGACTTAAGAAATCCATCCGCTCATCTGCTGTAGACATGATGAATTGGACAGTTCATTGGCCACGAGTGACAAAACGACAGGAGATTTGACATTGTTCGACTATGTGTGGTTTTACTGACATATCATTTTGATTTTAGTGTCAGACGCTAGATAAATGCTCAGGAATCTGATTGATGGTTTGGGTGTTTGGAAGAATAGTCAGTGTATATCCCTGCCATTTTTGAGTTCCTGAAGTCCTCATGTAAAATAAATTTTATAAGTTAAGCCCCTTGTATTCTCACTTTTTTTAGATATGAACCAATAAAGGTATATCAGTTCGGTATGGACTTTATGTTGAAAGCAATGATGAAGTTCTTGCTATAGTTTTGCACTTTTTCACTTCATCATTCTAATAGCGTCAGGCAAGAATTATGGTCAAGTTTGTTTCAGGAGGTTTCCACTGACGCATAACTTCCTTTGAGCAGGTCAGGCTCTCTATATTTTGTATAAACGACCATGTTCTTTTGTTTCTTCGTTTTTTCATTCAAGAAACATACGCGAATATTTAATGAATGATTGCCTTCGCAGCCTTCCAGTGGTTGTCAACTTAGGATTTCCACTAATCGCACGGCCACAGAGAATACTAGTGACACTTCATAATAGACAATTGGTTTGTCCAAAATTACCGAATATATTCACATCCGCCTTGTAATACTGACCGTACATCCTGGTAAAAATTTAGAAACGTGGTAAGAGTAAAGCTCAATTCTTATGACGAATATAGCGTTCAATTCTTTTTCTAAAGATATCTGATCAAATATCAGATGAATCAATATTAAAATAACCTGGAATATCTGTGTTTGTGTGCAATGATACCTGTTCAATAAAGTGATATATTTCTCTTGTCAAAAATTTCATGTCGTTTTCATAGAATCTACACTCTCAAAGTTCTTGCAATTTAGCAACTAACGCCTAAAACTTCATTTCATGGGCATTCACACGCAAGCTTGATTGTAGATAGTGGTCGTTCATGGAATCGTGTAAATATTCCTATACAATTTTTATCCGGCGAAGATCACTCAACTTTTTGCATAAAGAAGAAGGGATTGCAGTAGATGATATTCAGTCCCACGCACACACCAGTGATAATAGTGGAGAAAATAAAGATCAGTACAATGAGAGGCTGCGATCGGTCGTAGATAAATTACAAGAAAAGGATTTGAAAATCCTAACAGGAGAACTAAATACCTAATGCAAAGGATCCAAGTGATAACCAGGGTTTGACTCCGATTAGGAGTAATTCTTAAGCCGTAATCAAATATGATGGTGAGAAATCATTTGACAAAAATACATCTCACTAAGAAAGTAATCTATCAAATGCAAACGACATGTCACTTAGTGTTAGTTATTTGTTGACTAACGAAGGCTTCTATGATGGACCTTTCTATGACTTGAAGCTTATCAGAAAGATGTAGTTGAACACCGGTCAGTATTATTATTCTCAATACAAATCCAGTTCAGCGACTACTGCTTTAGACGATAACCATTCGAATAATGAGATACAAATATTAAATTCACGGTCGTTTAAAGGATCGCAGATTTTCAGTATGTAAGCATTATGAACCTAAATGTTATTGAACAGGACAGCTCAATCTGTCAGACATGACTCCAAAGAATATTCGTTTAGTCTTTTTCATTTTGTCCTAATATTTAAACAAATTTCAAACTCCGCATGGAGCCTTCTGATGATGACAACCGGTCTCGATCCCGGGTAAAAAAGGATGGTTGGACATAAGGTTAGAAACCACATGGAGTAGAAAAGAACCTAGCTAAACAATGACGACCAGAAAAGATCATTTAAACTGTACTGGAAATGGAAAACCATTTAGTAAGAGTTGTGAAATCTCATAGTGAAAGCTGAGGTTCTTCGGAAATCATAAGGCCGGTGTTTTTGTACTCTCATCATGAGGAGGAAAATGTCCCCTCTTCATACAAACAAGGAGATCCGGTGAAACTGTTCACAGAAGCAAAAAAGCGCTTACAAAATGAGAGTCTCATGGATCCGGGATCATTAAAACATCCTCCGAAACGAAGGGACTACAGTGAACGATATTCAGTCCCACGCCCACACCAGTGATAATAGTGGAGACAATAAAGATTAGTACTATGAGAGGCTGCGATCGGTCGTAGATAAGTTCCAAGAAAAGGACTTGACCATCCTGATGGGAGAACTAAACGCCAAGACCGGAATGAACAACATCGAGTATGAAGATATCATGGGACAACATGGACTGAAGGAAAAGAACAAGAATAGCGACAGATTTGCACATTTATGTGCATTCAACAAAGTAGCTATAGGATGCACTATATTCTCCCACAAACGCATACACAAAGCTACATGTGTCTCTGCAGATCACACTAAATAGTACGAGGTCGATCATATTGCATCACGAAAAAATTCAGAAGACCCGTGAAAGTCATGAGAACATAAAGATAAGCCGGCTTAGTTTCATATAACTATCTGCTGGTTGCCAAAATTAAACTGAAACTAAAGAAGAACTGGACAACTGGAGAAACAGCACTACAAAGGTTTAATAAAGCCTTCCTTTGAGATACTAACAGACTCAACGAATTCATGATAGCTCTCAGCAACAGATTCCAAGCTTTACAAGATCTATACAACGAAAAAGAAACTACTATGGAGGACAACTAGAGAGGGATTAAAGAAACAATAATCTCGATGTGCTAGGAGGTTCAGGGCCACAGGAAGCATCATCTTAAGGAATGGATCTCCATCGAAACCCTGAGCAGCATTCAAGAAAAGAATGATAAGACAACAATCAACATCAGCCGAACAAGTACTGAGAAATTCAAGGCACAAGCTGAACACACAGAAGCAAACAAGCAAGTGAAGAGAAGTATTAGGGCTGGAAAGCAGAAACACGTGGAAGACCTATCAATAACAGCGGAAAAGGCTTAAAGGGAAGGAGATATGAGACAACCATATGACACAACAAAAGAACTAGCAAGGAAATATTGTAAACCAGAGTGACCAGTCAAGGACAAAGAAGGCATGCCAATCACTGAGATTCAAGAACAGAAGTTTGGAACATTTCGAGGAACTCTTCAATAGACCAGATCCTTTGAATCCACTGGATATCGAAGCAGCCCACACAGACCTTCTTATATGTGTCACCCCACCAACGATCACAAATATTACCACGACTATCAGACAAGTCTAGAATGAGAAAGCAGCAGAATCTGACAATATGCCGGCTGAAGCACGAAAGTCGGACATAAAAGTAACAGCAAACATGTTACAAGTTCTTTTGAGGAAGATACGGGAGGAAGATCAAGTGCCGACAACCTGGAAAGGAGGATATTTTATCAAAATACTGAGAAAAAGAAATCTGAGCAGGTGTGAAATGCATAGAGACACTGCACTACCATATGTACCAAGAAAAGTTTCTAACAGTTTTGTTGAGCCGGGTGAATTATTCAGAAGTCGCTCGGATCCGAAATCAACAGACCAGCATCCATAAGGACCGGCCGTGTACAGATCAATTTACGACACTACGGGTCATTGATAAGCAGCCGTCTGGATGAGACTTATCACCATACATCAAATTCCTTGACTATGAGAAAGCATTTGGAAGCGTGGGTAGTTTAACCTTATGCACTCTTCTTCTACAATGTGATCTGCTTCAGAAGATCGTCAACATAATTTGAATTTCATGAGACGAACCACATTGCAGAGTGGTGCATGCAAAACAACAGACAGACACATTCCAAGTTAGAACTGTAATCTGACACGACTTTTTACTCTCTTCCTTTCTTTCTCTTCTGTCTGTTGCCTGGATCGTAAAGACCTCCACACTTCAGGAGAAGCACGTATTACAACTGACGGCTCGCAACAAACTTGGCGATTTGCACTTCTCACTCGTCCTGACCGTCCTGTCTCATACATACTAACAAATGCAGATGAAGACAGCCAGTATAGCAGCAGTCTGTGCATCACCAGGCCTCAAAATAAACAAAGGAAAAGTCAAGGTTCTCAAACACAACGCGCAGTCCACCAACCCAATCATAATTGATGGAGAACTTTAGCGAGAGTTGGAAATACTCACGTATCTGGGTAGCACCATCGACGAATAAAGAGGGTCTGGTGCTGACGTGCAGGCGAAGATCAGCAAAGCAAGGACTGCATTCCCACAGTTGAACAACATATGGAATTCAAAACAATTGTCAACCAATATCATAGTCAGAATCTTCAATACAAACGTCAAGACAGTTAGTTATATTGTACGGAGCTGAAACTACCACAACCATCATCAAATAGATACAAGTATTCATAAACGATTGTATACGTAAGATACTGAATGCCCATTGACCGGATACCATCAGCAACAGCCTACTATGGGAGAGAACAAACCAGCTTCCAACTGATGAGGAAATCAGGAAAATACGCTAGAAGTGGATAGGACACACATTGAAGAAATCATCAAACCGCATCAGGAGGGAGACACTAACTTGAAATCCTGAAGGGAAACAGAAAAACGAATGACTAAGGGATAAACTACGTTGAGAATCGGAAGCAGACATGAATAGTATGAATAGCGAATGGAGTTATTTCAGATGATGGTTATAAACTAGTTGAGTAAGCATAATCGTAATATTGTCTGTTTACGATCCTAACGACGACATAGTGGTAAAACAATAGGAAAATGAAATAATTTGGGATATATTAGCTAAAGACGTGTAAATAATATTCATTCAAAGAATACTAAGACATATAAAATTAGTTAACAAAAAAGATATAGAGTCGTTAACTCAACAGAGACATCGAAACATATATTATGTGGTCGATCAAGGGAACACTTCAAAATATATAACGGCCGTTGTAAGACCATCAAACTCGAAGAACAGATTGTGGGGGAGTATGATTGCTTGTCTGTTTAGTCAGATATATAGATAGTCTGACAGGTGTCAGATGAGTTATATATTCCCGTACCCTTATAACAATTATCATTGATTGTTGGATTGTGTCAGGTTTTGATGTGGAAATATATTTACGTTGTGGTCAGGCTAATCACGTGTTCTTGATCTGAGTTGTGTTGAAGTCCTGTGGAATAGACACTGGGAGGGAATCTAGTGTAGATATTCGTCTAAGGTAAATTAACGTCCCATACGTGTGAACGTCGGAAAATCAACCCTTATAATAAGAGCCTAGACACACCACTTGTGCTAAGTTTCCATAAGCCTGTGTCTGTGGTCGTCAAGTCGATAAAAGCGTTGACTGATAACTAGTTTAATCGCTCTTACGTCGTTTAGTGTATTTATAGGTTTAGTATTTGCATTCGTAATATCTAGTCGCATCTTAATCACTGTACTAAAAACGTCTGCCGAATTTCACCAGACTACTTCAATCGACCAGACGAAGTTCACAGGACGCTATCTGGATTTTAGTCTTTTTATTAATATCAAGACGTGCTATTTCATCAAAATAATGGACAATAATAGGGTAAACTAGGAGTGGCTATTCAGTCCGGAAATTTCAAAGACAGTGATACTTGGCAGCTTGACGTAATGGTTTTGCAGTCAATCTAGCTAATGTTCCGAAATTTATTAGATAATCTATAGGGTCACCGTAAATATGTCGGCAACAAAACGCAAGATTAGACAATGCCAGTAACTTCATGATAGTGACAATCATTTTGACGCATCACACAAATAATAGTCTGTTAGTAGACTAACAGATTGATACTCGAGCATTGACAATAAGTTTATGTAACTGGTAGGACAGTAATGAACATGACAGCGGTAAATGCTATGTACTTTCACATATGATATCAGAAAAACAAGTAATTCTACACGGCCGAATTCGAACAGTTTTAGATTAAACTAGTTTGCCATGCCAGTTCATAATAAACAATCACAATACTCTATCAAGTCAACTACTTATGGCCAGCTAGAAATATCTTTAGCGTGAGTGGAGTTTACTCGTTGATGCTAAAGTAGTACGTCGTCAAATGGAGTAGTTTTCTACAAACAAACATGAAAGTACTTAACTAGGCCTATAAAAACAGGCCATCATACTGAGTTTGAAATAAATATAAACGCATAGGGAAATATGGAGGAATTGATTTGAACTCAGTACTATGACTTGATTAATCATCATCACTTTCTAATCTAAAACTGATTTAAACATTGTATATGTGTACTTCAAATTATGCAAGAACAACAACAGTTGGACTGTGACTCACTATTCATCGGAAGAGTAAGCCGATGATATAATATGAAGTATCATTCCACTGAAAGAAAAACACGCCTAGTGTTTTCTTCATGGTTTTTATATGCGGTTCTCGAGAAACTGTTGCTAATTCGGCTAATAACCACGGTAATTAAGATCGAGAGGTTGACCAGATATGAAAACAAAATCAAGTCCCATTTGATGGTTAGAAGTTATTAAAAGCATGGTAAGTCGCCGTTGAATTTAGGCATTAATTTGGTAGCTTATGCCATACAAACTGAGTAACTTAACAAACACCAAATGGGCACCAACTGGCTTACGTGATATATTGTAGCGATGTTAGCTAGACAACTTTCAAATAAACAATCAAATAAGTATCACTAAATAACATGTTGAGAATAACAGAATATAGACCTATTTTAGAAGCAAAATATATGTAAGTAAATGTTCTGTAAAACGTTTACAGAGTATTAGTCCTTATGAACCAGCTTGATTTGAAGTTATGGATTAGTTTTCGTTCTATGTATAGATAGTGAAGGAAAAAGAATACAACTTATAGGTTGTGAACAACTTAAACGATTATAAACCGAGCGATATCCGAATTTATGAACTACAATGTAACTGGTAAGATTTATTCAATACAGAAATAGGTCAATGTTGTCCATCCAAAGTGTCCCCTGTTATGATAACAGTAAAACTACATAGCATCCAAAAATTCAATATATTCATCAATAAAGAAAGACATGGAGAATTCAATTTGCAATAACACTGAAATATTAGTCCACTGAACCATTATTTCTTTACAATTTGCACAACATCGTGATGATGTAAGACGTGATTCAATCCAACATGTTGTGGACTGAATTTAACACTTGTTCCCTTAAAAATGTAAAGAGGGAAAAAAATAGTTTAACGGAGTGATGTACTTTATTATATAAGCTTTTTTTATATCGACTTTAGTTTTCTTAGCTTACGAATTTGTCCGGTTCATCGAAGTGTTAAATCTAAAGTTTGTCTCTAGATGTAGTCAACAAATTACCACGCATAGTGATGTATTAAACCTTTCCTTAGATTCTGAATAATTAATTATTTTATTCATGCATTTCGTTCTTATTATCATCGGTTTTACGTGTTTGGAGTGAAACTCTCCAACAGAGTTCATGTTATTTTATTTGACAGAAACAAATATTTACAGGTTGGGCTACAAACATCTTCAAAAAACTTTAAGACAATTTAGGCTATTATATACCATTGGTAATAAATGACTAATAAAAAATTGGGTTTTTTTATGACAAATAAAATATGTGAATTTATCCACTCAATAAATGACAAAGTAAACACTGGAATTTCGACTATTCTTACCCACACAAGAGCACATTTACACTGTGATGCTAAAGATCTGTGAATTGAATGGCACTAGATGAAAAAGAGAAAAAGATCGTAGGATGAAGAAAAATTTATGATGAACTGCTTATGAAAACAATTAAATTGAACACACTCGGCAACAAAGTATGACAAGGTTTAATGTATATTATTATTTTTTACACTAACCAGTTAGTGTGGAGGGATTGGGACAAATGTGGTTTAGTTCATGTGACTACACTTCAAAACAAAACAGTGACAAAGGGAATTTACAAGATGAAAACCAAAAGAGCGGGACCAATTATATTAATTGCGTTGGAAAACTAAGCATCAAAAATTTAGTTCAAAAGGGACTGAGATAGAAGAATGAAGATTTACTTACAGTGGTAAGTTCAAAGGTTGAATTGCCTAATTTCAATATATGTTAGCAAACGTCTTCAAATATAGATGACGACTTTTAGGTGGACCCCAATTAAGAAGTCTACATCTTGCAACTCAACTGAAACAAAAGGTCAGTGACTTTATAAACAGGTCTTTAAAATTATTTATACACCGGTTAGAATTGTGCATCGATGTAGGTAGTGACCAGATATGTATAAAAAAAATGAAACAGCTATCTAATGACATGAGAGCTTATGGTTTCAACAATAAACTACCATTCGCTATTGTGTCCTGAGTCTAACTTTGACAATACTTATACTTACTCTTTAATGCAACTATATGCCAATAAACTTTTAATGCACCTACGACCAAACACTTGCAACCTACGTATGTGTTCAAACCTCACATTTATGTTTTGCAGACGTTGAGTAATACAGTGAAAACTGATTACCATACAAGCTTTCAGATATGGGAACACTTAACAAGTTACGCAAGTTATTACATCTATATATGTATTACATTAGCATACAATTCTTCAGGAATGATGAGACTTACATAATAAATGAAGTGAACAAGACTCATGAACTGTTACCTCCTATGGTATTCACTACAACTAATAAGCTTATACTCTTATTGGAATGTAGGTATTTGAAAGAGTTGGCTTGATTTGTCAGAAAAATGTGATGGATGATTGTAGCCAATAATATTTGGTTATACTTTAAGTGTAAGTCGTTGCATTATAACCAAAATTAGACATTTGAATGCTAGACAGTTCCACTGAGTCGAAAAAACTGTCAAATACCAAAGTTTAGTGATTTATCAGATTTAACATTCAACGAACATTCATCACGAAGATCCCTGGAGCATATCAAAAGACTCGAAAAGTAACTTCACCACCAGTTTTATCAGGAAACAATACAATGAAACTTACAATGTGTTCAACTGTTGAGCCGTTTCGTAAAATAATTCCTTCATCAAGATCTGGTTTTTCTAATGAATTAAATTAAGTGAAGTCAGAAATCATTAATTAATTCTTACGTCCACGTTTTTTAGTGAATACTTGGATTAAATTTAAATAGTCCCAAAGTTTTTCTAGCAGGTAATCCAAATTCAGCTTCAGATTGCAACTGGGTAAAAAAAGAAAGTAATGTAGTAATGTATTTGGTAACAAAAATACATTGTACATATGCATGAACACAACTGTTCTATAATATATATATATATATATATATATATATATATATATATATATATATATATATATATATATATATATATATATATATATATATATAGTATTAAACTCTTATTTTATATGCTTAGCGAAGGTTGGCAAAATCAAAGGGCTGAAAAATATTTATATGGGTCGTCTCAAAAGTACTGCTTAATAGGCGGTAAAACATCAAGCAGATGTTTTGGATGAGTATTTTTATCTATGAAACTGAACTTGTGAAAACTGAAGTAGTTAGAAGCATATATGATCAATATATGTGCTGCCATGTGATGACAGTTGGGGTAGATGTGAGGTGGAGCAAGTTCTTAAAATGACTAAACTAAAAAACTAACAACTCACATGAGCTACGTGAGGAACTCAAATATCCGAGGTTATTATTAGTTATGTTTTTGAACCATATATAAAATAAGCATTTATTAAATTTCATACAGTTTAAACAAAAAAGCAGCAGACTCACGATCGTTAATCAACAATAAGAGATAGACAGGACACTTTATTGATATATAAAGGTGAAAAACAAGTGAACAGTAAAGATGGATAGTGGCCAGCAGTGGAATCCAGGACGCGCGTATCGTGCTATTTGGGACTCGTAAGCTGGAGAGTTGATATTCACTCCGATACTCGAACCCCGTACCGTTCGCTTCAAACGTCATCGCGTTATCCACTTAGCTACTGAGTCCTGATAGCCACCTGCTTGTGCAACGGGGTGAAGTTTAAATTCACTTGGTGTTGTTTTCCTCGTATCTTCCTATTGTTATTTAGGACTGCAGTATCCATCTCTGCTTAAAAAGCATGTGACTTAAGGCTATATCGAAATAATCCGCACAAGATGCACATATGCCAACATGAGACTTATCAATCGCAGTCCTAAATAACAATGGGAAGATACAAGTAAAACAACACCAAGTGAAATGAACAGTAACATTACCGTAAATTCCACAAACCAACTAGAACAGTATGAGATCAAATATACTACGAAAACAGATCAAGCTGCTCCATTAAACGATAGCAGGGAAACTCTGGAGAAAATTAATGCGAAGTATTAACTCGTGCATAAGCAACAATTCTTAAAAAAAAGTTTAAACTAACCTAACAACAACTGAATGAGGCTGTCTTGCTAATCTGTCAACTTCTTGAAGTGATATTTGGTCAATTTTATTATACACCTAAATCCAAAATTTTTTTAAGAAATGAAACCGAAATACGTAAAGACAAGCCAGATATACTCGACCGCCAACTACCACATCAATAAATTCATCCGGTGTAGAATCTTCTCGAAAGATGACTTCTGCATTAAATATTTCTACATAATGGGCAACACGAAGTTGAGGTAAACAGAAACACAAGAAACAGATCATACTAGATATTTATGAGGATCGTAAATGTAATATACAACTTAATTTTCCTTAATGACTTTGATTATGATTAGAGACGTGCTCGAACGTTTAGGTTACCTATTTTCTAAATGTCCGAATGCCACAGTAAGCCTCCCTGTTTTAGACTTACTTGAACTGAATAATCATGAACTCTGTGTTTATTCTACATTTTAGGTGAGCGAACTTGAAGTTGTTCAAGGCAAATTATTTATGAGGTAAAGTTCTCATGATAGATCTATATACGATGAGCTAGTGAATACTATAAGTATTCTAAATTGAAGTACAAAGCTAAGAGTGTCTTAATTAATCTGACAATGTTGCAAATAAGATTCTAATTCATTTGGGAGTTACTTATGTAATTCAAATTTTTCATAAAAAAGAAGAGATGTTCTCGCAGTTATTGAATTCATTTTACAGATCGAATAGTGTCACACTGAGAACGACCAGAAAAATAGTCGTACAGCTATGATAAAAATTATTAATTTTGTAACTCCTTTTGCTATGGATGTGAAGGGAATAGACAACACAACTTGTTTCTAATTAAAACTGTTCAACAATAGAATTTTATATATTAGCGGTTATATAATGAAATCAAAAGAAGTAAAAAAAAAGTAAAAATATTGACTAAAAAAGGATACTATATTCCTGTAGTATCATTTGAGTCATTTTCTCGTTTATCTTTGTTAAGGGAACCATTGATGTGATTTTTAATCCACCTGTCTTCTTTTGCTAGATAGTACAAGTAAATAACACGATTCATATCAGCATGACATAACAATAAAGACACAGACAACTGGAGAGAAATGAACCCATGAAAACATTAATATCTAATCTATTTCACACAACGAATATACTGAATACAATATTATATACCAATTTTTGGTAGTTGATACTTAAAAACTAGCTTCACTTTTGACGTAGACAAGAGGTTCATCTCTTTATCAGCAGGAGTGTATACTGTGCAACAGTCTGCTTTGTCCTGCCTTATAGGTGTAAAACGTGGTGTATGAAAGTAAAAGGAATGGGTAGACTAAAGGTTTCTAATTACAGATGTCCTTGAAATTGTACCAGTTTCTTGGAATAGCCGGGTGAGCACTATTGAGGTTAGGCATAGGGTATGTGACAAAGGTATCGAATATTTATCAACTGAGGTGATTAAGAAACGTATAACGTATACTTACCATCGTCTACCTTCAAGAGCAATGCTTGCACGTTCACAAGGCTGGAAGAGAACCAGCGCTAGCCAAACTGAAAGTTTGCATCAGACGACGAAGACACTGATTTTTGGTCAAAATTAAGTCAAAAGGTGGAGACTACTAGGTGGGTTTACATGACAACTGCGACCACTGGTTGCAGGCCATGGGTAACATAGTTAAGAATTGCATGCAGAAGCCCAGATATATTGACTCCTTTACTTTCGTTTAATTTTAAATTCCAATATCCTTTTATTTTGGTGGAGTTTTGTTCTCCAAGCCATCCAGCTTGGAGAACAAAACTCCACCAAAATCATCCACCTGAGCTACAAATCTTCTCCACCATTTCAATATCCTTCTATACATACCTCCCCACTTCTTTAGAATTGATATCCTTACGGTCTGATTTTCCATACTATTGTTTCCAAGACATTATGTCGCTTTCTTTTGCCATTTTTTAACCTGACTGTGATACCTAGGTGTAAAGACTTGGCTCAACGCACGTCTGCGTCCGGCTTAATATTCATGTCAGTCCGATCATTGTTTAACGTACACCTAATGCAAAGGATCCAAGTGATAACCAGGGTTTGACTCCGATTAGGAGTAATTCTTAAGCCGTAATCAAATATGATGGTGAGAAATCATTTGACAAAAATACATCTCACTAAGAAAGTAATCTATCAAATGCAAACGACATGTCACTTAGTGTTAGTTATTTGTTGACTAACGAAGGCTTCTATGATGGACCTTTCTATGACTTGAAGCTTATCAGAAAGATGTAGTTGAACACCGGTCAGTATTATTATTCTTAATACAAATCCAGTTCAGCGACTACTGCTTTAGACGATAACCATTCGAATAATGAGATACAAATATTAAATTCACGGTCGTTTAAAGGATCGCAGATTTTCAGTATGTAAGCATTATGAACCTAAATGTTATTGAACAGGACAGCTCAATCTGTCAGACATGACTCCAAAGAATATTCGTTTAGTCTTTTTCATTTTGTCCTAATATTTAAACAAATTTCAAACTCCGCATGGAGCCTTCTGATGATGACAACCGGTCTCGATCCCGGGTAAAAAAGGATGGTTGGACATAAGGTTAGAAACCACATGGAGTAGAAAAGAACCTAGCTAAACAATGACGACCAGAAAAGATCATTTAAACTGTACTGGAAATGGAAAACCATTTAGTAAGAGTTGTGAAATCTCATAGTGAAAGCTGAGGTTCTTCGGAAATCATAAGGCCGGTGTTTTTGTACTCTCATCATGAGGAGGAAAATGTCCCCTCTTCATACAAACAAGGAGATCCGGTGAAACTGTTCACAGAAGCAAAAAAGCGCTTACAAAATGAGAGTCTCATGGATCCGGGATCATTAAAACATCCTCCGAAACGAAGGGACTACAGTGAACGATATTCAGTCCCACGCCCACACCAGTGATAATAGTGGAGACAATAAAGATTAGTACTATGAGAGGCTGCGATCGGTCGTAGATAAGTTCCAAGAAAAGGACTTGACCATCCTGATGGGAGAACTAAACGCCAAGACCGGAATGAACAACATCGAGTATGAAGATATCATGGGACAACATGGACTGAAGGAAAAGAACAAGAATAGCGACAGATTTGCACATTTATGTGCATTCAACAAAGTAGCTATAGGATGCACTATATTCTCCCACAAACGCATACACAAAGCTACATGTGTCTCTGCAGATCACACTAAATAGTACGAGGTCGATCATATTGCATCACGAAAAAATTCAGAAGACCCGTGAAAGTCATGAGAACATAAAGATAAGCCGGCTTAGTTTCATATAACTATCTGCTGGTTGCCAAAATTAAACTGAAACTAAAGAAGAACTGGACAACTGGAGAAACAGCACTACAAAGGTTTAATAAAGCCTTCCTTTGAGATACTAACAGACTCAACGAATTCATGATAGCTCTCAGCAACAGATTCCAAGCTTTACAAGATCTACACAACGAAAAAGAAACTACTATGGAGGACAGTCATTCAGTAAGTCAGCTACAACGTAGGACCAGGCACATATATGCATCGGTCCAGGATGTCATGCCTCATTAGCACAGCAAGATGAACAGCGGATTCATAGGAGTGGTTAGGTTAAAGGTGATAATATATAAGAGAAAGATTGCAATAAGGATATAGTACAGGAAGAAAGAATTAGCTCGTAGAAAGATATGAAGCGATTTTAATCTCTTAGTTTAAGGGAAGACAGGGAGTGTATACACCGACGCCATTGTGATCGCTTCTGAGCCATGTCACAAAGAGTCTCCAAGAATCGGCCACGATAGTCACGCGGACCCCAACTAAGTTGTCTGCATCTACCAACATGGCTCAGACTAGAGGTTATTGTCTTCAAGCACTGATGCCACGTTTTGGTTTGGCCGCCCCTAATTCTCTTTCAACCATCCCCTACACCGGTTAGCATTGCACGACGTGGTAATCGGTGTTCAGGCATACGTAACACGTGGCCCAACCATCTCAGTCGATGAAGATTAACAACCTCATCAACTGATTTACCATCATTACCTAATACCCTGCGTCTAACCTCACTATTACTTACCCGGTGATCCCGGCAGATGCGAGCAATATTTCTTAGGCATCTGTGGTCAAATACTAATAGCTTACGAGTGTCTTCTACTCTTAATGGCCATGTTTTGCTGCCGTAAATTAAAACAGAACGGACTGCCACGCACTATACACGTCTTTTTATTGATAGACGGATATCTCGCCTTTGCCACAGGTGACGTAAGTTGGCAAAAGCCAAACGAGCTTTCTGAATCCGTGCAGAGATGTTATCAGACACCAACGCGTTAAGGTTGATCAGACCCCCATGATAAGTGAAGTTGTCGACGCGTTCGACCACTTCACTCACTATACTTAGTTCAGGTGTTGACACAGGCCAGTCCTGAAGCAACAACTCGCATTTATAGGGGTAGAAACGCATCCCAATAATACTGGTATTGTTCCGTACTACCAGAAGACTCTTCATTTTATCAGTGTCTCCACCAAACAGGACTATGTTGTCTGCGTATTCCAAGTCGACAAGTGGACCTCCTGGAAGGAGATCAATACCCGAGAATTCAGTCGACGTGAATGTTATTTCCATCAGTAGGTCTGTGATGAAGTTAAACAAAAATGGAGAAAGTGGGCAGCCTTGACGGACGCAAAAGCAGATGACAAGTCGCCATCAGCTCTGACTCGACTAGTGGTGTTCGGGTAAAGAGCCCTCACAAGGTTTACGTACTTCTGAGGTACGCCTTTCAATGACAGGCACTGCCACAGAATGTCGCGGTCTACGGAGTCAACTGCTGCTTTTAAGTCAAGAAAGACCACCATTGTTGGACGTCGATAAGTATGCCTGTGTTCTAGAACCTGACGAATGGTGAATATGTGGTCGATGCAGCCACGACCAGGTCTGAAGCCAGCTTGGTTTTCTCGTGTTTGCAGTTCACGAGTCTTAGTTAGGCGTCTGATTATTATTGAGGCTAGTATTTTAGATACTATATTTGTTAAACTAATCCCTCTGTGGTTGTCACAAGATGATTTTGATCCTTTCTTATATATTGGGACGATAAGTGATTGCGACCGGTCAGATGGAATAACATCTAACTCTCAGATCTTAGCTAAAATATTAGTCAGCCTAACCGCTAAAATTGGACCACCATCCTTAAAGACTTCTGGAGCCAGTCCATCTGGACCAGCTGCCCTTCTTCGTTTCAGATTAACTATAGCCTTTTGAACTTCTACTAGAGTTGGGGGACCTACTTCAATGTTCCATTCACACTGTCTGGGAATGGACGGTAGTTGTAGAGTCGCTGAAGGCCAGCTGAACTGTTCCCTACAGTGTTCCACCCATCGTTCTAAACGTCTGGACTGGGAGTAGATGAGAGTATCGTCTTTTTCCGGAATAATCTCACTTACACTTGACTTATTAGTTCCAGTTTCTTTTATTAGTCTGTAAAGCTGTCTTGTGTTCCCTATGACCGCCGCCTTTTCCATCTCTTTTGCTTTCGTTGCCCACCACTGCTCACGGTCGTTTCATAAACTTTTTCTTAACCTAGATCTGATTTGTTGTCGCTCTTCATCATGTTCGGAACCTGATGGAACGAGTTTGCGAGAATCCATCAGTGTGATAGACTTTGAAGAAATCCACTGGTTCTTTGAAACTCTGTGGTTTAAGTCACTAATAGATTTCATTGCTGTTTCCAAAGCTGTTTGTATATCTTTCCAAGCAATATCTGGGTAAGCCTCGTTTTCAGAACTACCTAAGTGTGACCTCAGTTGTTCCTGGAACTTACTTTTGGTTTTCTCGTTACTCAACTCAGTTCTAATGGGTCTTTTTTGCGTCCAGTGAGGCGCAAACAGATGCGTGCCCGTATTAGGGCATGGTCGGAGTCCAAGCAGGTACTCCAGAATGAGCGACAATCTTGTACCGACCCTCTCCAACGATGACTGATGGCAATATGGTCTATTTGAGTCCATCGTTGGTTTGGTGTACGGGGTCGCCATGTTAGACGATGTCTCTCCTTATGCTTAAAATTTGTGTTTGCTAAGCATAGTTTCAGCAGACGATCACCATTATCTGTTCGTTGTGCCGGTATACTAAAATGCCCACCTAAATGCCTTTCTGTTTGGTTTAGACTACCTATCTGGGCATTAAAGTCACCTGCTACGAGTACTCTGTCTGAACGTTTAGTTTTCTGAAGAAGTTCAGATAGCTTTCTGTAAAATTCATCTTTCATTTCATCTGAGCTGCAGTTGGTGGGACGTGTGTCCCTATCCTTCGGAGTTCTTACGGAGCCGTTTAGCCGGACAACACATAGACGACTGTTGACGGGGATCCACTCTAACAGCGCTTGTTCAGCCCTCGTGCTTAGTGCTATCCCTACTCCTGCCAGTCCACGAGAGCTGGCCATCGGGTCACCAGATACACGGAGGGTGTATCTCGTTGGCTCTCCGTTTTGCCGAGGTGAGGTCAAGTGAATGACCACACTGGGATCCTGTATGCGTGTTTCGGAGACACAGCATACATCAATGGTACGAGATTCTAGGGTTCTAGCCAAGGAAGCCTGCTGACCGATTTGACATTGAAGGCTCCAATGTGTAGTGTGGAGCGAGGTTTCAGTAGACCTGGGACAGAGTTTTGAGTACTAGAATCGTTGGCTATGGTGACACCTGAGGAGGAAGCCGAAAAAAGAAGTTTAGAGGTGAAAGTCGATGTAAGAGGAATAATAGGAAGTGAAGACAGAGGTTGATTATGAATACAGTGGTCTTGAGTGCTGTTAGAGTTATGAGGGCGGTTATCACTTCCCGGTTGCCCACACCGTGGAAGGGTTGTTCTGGAGGTACCTGAAAACGAAATCGGATTAGAAGTGGTCTTAGTGACCTGGGAGCGTGACCGCAGTGCCCAAGAGACAACTGCTTGCGGTCGGTCGCAAACGACCTTTGTATGAGCAATTTTTGTGTTAGCTCCGTACTTGTTGAGACCTTACCGCCGGAGACGGATATCCGTGGGATAAGGCGAGGTGTGCATTTTTAGGGTGGAACTTTTCTAACCCCACCACTCCTTGTGGGAAGGCAGCATCGCTGTCATGCTGGTTGTCTGAAGGAAACACCTTACTGCTGTCACACCTCTGTACAGTCAGCAGTACGACTCCGGACCTTGGGTTTGTTGCTTTTAGTCTTACCGCTCTTCAACCGACCTTTTTGACGTGGTAGGACATTGAGGAACAGTTGTTCCAGTCAGTATAGCTCGGTTGCTTCATCATGATAGGCAAGCCCGACCACCACGTCAAGGTAGCAACAACGGTCGGGACTATGGAGGACAACTAGAGAGGGATTAAAGAAACAATAATCTCGATGTGCTAGGAGGTTCAGGGCCACAGGAAGCATCATCTTAAGGAATGGATCTCCATCGAAACCCTGAGCAGCATTCAAGAAAAGAATGATAAGACAACAATCAACATCAGCCGAACAAGTACTGAGAAATTCAAGGCACAAGCTGAACACACAGAAGCAAACAAGAAAGTGAAGAGAAGTATTAGGGCTGGAAAGCAGAAACACGTGGAAGACCTATCAATAACAGCGGAAAAGGCTGAAAGGGAAGGAGATATGAGACGTGAATCACCTGGTAAGATCACTACTATACAGAACTCTTACGAAGGACCGCATTGCAAAGCCGTGAATGAACAGCAGCCTACATATTCACTTTAAGTAACAACCGGTGTCAAACAAAGCTGTTTATTCCCCATTAACCAGAAACCATCAGTAATAATGTACTGTGGCAAAGAACAAATATACTTGGAGGAAAAGAAAAAAATTAACATCAAAGATACATTATACGACTGTTAGCTATCTCCAACGTTGAAAAAGTCGTGATTTAGTTAATTGTGTTCCTCGCCTTTTTGGATGTTAAAGCTAGTATTTGACAACCCTTACCGCAACTATCTTCTCGATAGACCGGGAATTAAGATGATTTATTAATACGAGGAAAGTGATCAGACTTTATGTCAAAGTTTGTCAAAAAAACATGAAGCTGTGGTAGTATTCGAGTCCTGTTTTGTTTTTCGAAGTCAGAGCAATTTAATATCGTTGGCTCTATTGAGATACTTCATGGATTTGTATGTGAATGCTTGGTCGAATCCAAATCACTGACAAACGAAACCACCCAGCTGTCACAGGGAGACGAGACATAACTCAATTGTGGGAGTTCAACGTCAAGTATTTATAAAACTGAACCACGGGTCCAGTTATTTCTTATGGTGGACTGTGAAAATTAGGGAGCTTAGAACAGTGAGCAAATTTAAAATTACCTTGAAATAAATATTTGGTTTGTTTTTATTCAATCGAATACCCACAGCTTCTAGTTCGTTTTCAAGTAACTTTCTGAAATCGAATTTAGAAAATAAACCCCTTTAGTGAAACATGAGATGGGTTCTGAAAAAACTAAGTGTGAATTGATAAATTATGGTTGCTTTATACTACTAACCTATTTTAAATGGCAGCTAGCGAATTTACTACTTGAAAAACAACAGTTTAAGCCGAGTGGTTATAATGAAAATTCAGATCTAAGACTTTTTTGTGCTGAACGACATACTCTCCCGATTTGTAATATGAAATTTAGAAAATCTTCACTAAAAACTGTGAACAACTACACAGATATGTGGTGCTTACTTGTGGAATTCGTGGCTATAGACATGTTTGATGAAAAACGACGAGTGCTTTGGTTGAGGCCCTCATAAATGTTAGTCAGAATTTTAAGCTTTTTGCTAGTTCTCTGGTGCTAAAACCTATCCTGTGTTCTCCTTCACTACACTATGATTGTAATCTCTATTTGGGTAACTCTTGAAATACTTACCGGTGGACATCCGGCTTGGTGGCATCAAGCATCATAAGTACGAGGTCAGCCGTTCGGGCAACAGCAATCACCTGGCGCCCCCGCCCTTTTCCTGGAATAAAAGTCATACAAATAAGAGAAGTTTGGATGACGACCTTTAATAGCTAGCGGTACCAACTATGAATACAAAAATATATCACCAGATATACGACATGAAGATAAAGGAAACTGAGACCCGCGTAAACAGTCAAAAAACGAAACATATACGTAGCTAACCTTGTGACGCCCCTTCTATTATCCCTGGAAGATCCAATAACTGGATGTTAGCGCCTTTATACTTGAAAATGATGTACTATTAATCATGTAAGATACCTCAATAACACCCGGTATGCATGTCAAAGTTGTGAACTCATATGATGCACATTCACTGTGTGTAGAAGTCAAAGAATTTAGGAGAGTGGACTAGAAGAACAAGGGAATCAGCAACTGGATATAAAAATATCAAACCTTCCCGACGGACGGAAAGCCAATTAGTGAAACCCGAGCATCGCCTGATTTCATAACATCAAATCCTTCACCCTTACAGAGTAAGCACGATGAATGGACATACCTTAGTAGCTTTGTTTTGTGTCTCCAGTAGTTGAGAACGGTACTTGGCGAGCTTAGCTTTCAGCAAACCGAGATGATACTCCGTCGCTTTTTAAGAATTATAATATAACACAAGGCGATAAAAACCTTTATTTTTCTGCGTCCTTGCGATTTCATTCTCAATATCGGCGATTTTATCAAGTATCCCCATTGGCCCTGTAGCGAATCACGTCTAGCCAGGTACTACTGAGAGCTAGGGAAGCATGCAGAGTTGCCTGATGAATGATGGGAAAGAGAACACAAGAGAAAGTAAGTCGACGACCCAGCTACAGCACACAATGCAGTTAAATTTATTGGGAAAATCAATAGACAACAATCACCAATAACAAAACCTCAGATTATGGTAACAATTGGGTCAAAACCAGAAACTAATAGTTCAACTCGCCAATAACCTTTAGAAATATATAAGCCGCTCTGATTAAACCTCTAATTGTTCAAAACTCAATGGCCATGACTATCATTGTCTGAAAATTATTAGCGAGCAAACAGTTCCTTAAGATCTGTTACCGGTTGAAAATGTGTGGCTGTTGGATAAGGATGAAGATAATACATGAACTGATTCTTCATCAAAACATTCTTTCCAAGATTGAATAATTCTGTGGACATCAAAAGAATTTTGAAAAAAAGGCAGTGGATACTTTGAGAAGGGAACAGCATCTTTAAAAAATACATATTATAGGACTTAATAACAGTCTAGGGAACTTCTGTATTTATTACTGAAGGACGAAAAAATAAACCAGTGATTATTTATAAAACAGGTGGTTGAGGAAGCATTTGGAGATATCTTCTTTGGTTGCCACAAAGTAAATTAAGTAACTATCTAGATAAGCAACCTATTTTTGTGAATTCCAAATGTTCACGAACTTTACCTTTCATAAGCCTGAGGTGAGGTTATTTCAAGTAAATTCGAAGACAAAAACAGATCAGTGTTCGGCAAGACTGGAGAGATATGTGAGCTATGTACAACATCATTACATACCCCTCTATATTCTCGCACTGGTATGAGAATTTTCTTATAACGACGGCTAGTTTTATGGGTGGTATTATTTAAATCAGTATATCCCTACGTAGTAAGTTGAAGAACTCATTTCGGTACATATTGAAGGACGATACAGGTATTCAGTGTTTCTACCAGTAACACCTTCTAATATACTTTGTTCCCACCGAGTGAAATCAAAAGGCAGAGTCGAGGATATCGGAAGAGTGTATTCGGCGATAACCAATATATCGGAAAATCTCTGATCTAATCTGGCTAGCAGTTGCGGTAGATGTTGAACACAGCGTTACCACACGTGATCTGGTGCGGATGCATGAACGAGCACCTTCAGCTAGATGAGTCCACTAAAACATATGGTCAGCATCCAATGTCGAAAACTTACAGAGCTATTTAGTTTGGGGATTTATTCACCGCTACAATATGTTTAGTCGCAGAGCTCTTAGCCTGATGTATTCCTATGTCTTACAAGTTAATAGCAAGAGAAATTTAAGAATATTTAATTTTCGCTTACCTTCATAAAAATATCTGCCACCCCTTACAGACGAACACATATCGCACACCAGCATTCTCCATCAAACTCTGTTAAGCTCAATCCTTTCCATATTCTATCCATCCATTACATGTCTGCTTTCAATTCCGACGCAATATGTTCTGTGGTCTTCCTCGTTTCTGTTTCCATTCAGGATTTCAAGTTAGTGTCTCCCTCCTGATGCGGTTTGATGATTTCTTCAATGTGTGTCCTATCCACTTCTAGCGTATTTTCCTGATTTCCTCATCAGTTGGAAGCTGGTTTGTTCTCTCCCATAGTAGGCTGTTGCTGATGGTATCCGGTCAATGGGCATTCAGTATCTTACGTATACAATCGTTTATGAATACTTGTATCTATTTGATGATGGTTGTGGTAGTTTCAGCTCCGTACAATATAACTAACTGTCTTGACGTTTGTATTGAAGATTCTGACTATGATATTGGTTGACAATTGCTTTGAATTCCATATGTTGTTCAACTGTGGGAATGCAGTCCTTGCTTTGCTGATCTTCGCCTGCACGTCAGCACCAGACCCTCTTTATTCGTCGATGGTGCTACCCAGATACGTGAGTATTTCCAACTCTCGCTAAAGTTCTCCATCAATTATGATTGGGTTGGTGGACTGCGCGTTGTGTTTGAGAACCTTGACTTTTCCTTTGTTTATTTTGAGGCCTGGTGATGCACAGACTGCTGCTATACTGGCTGTCTTCATCTGCATTTGTTAGTATGTATGAGACAGGACGGTCAGGACGAGTGAGAAGTGCAAATCGCCAAGTTTGTTGCGAGCCGTCAGTTGTAATACGTGCTTCTCCTGAAGTGTGGAGGTCTTTACGATCCAGGCAACAGACAGAAGAGAAAGAAAGGAAGAGAGTAAAAAGTCGTGTCAGATTACAGTTCTAACTTGGAATGTGTCTGTCTGTTGTTTTGCATGCACCACTCTGCAATGTGGTTCGTCTCATGAAATTCAAATTATGTTGACGATCTTCTGAAGCAGATCACATTGTAGAAGAAGAGTGCATAAGGTTAAACTACCCACGCTTCCAAATGCTTTCTCATAGTCAAGGAATTTGATGTATGGTGATAAGTCTCATCCAGACGGCTGCTTATCAATGACCCGTAGTGTCGTAAATTGATCTGTACACGGCCGGTCCTTATGGATGCTGGTCTGTTGATTTCGGATCCGAGCGACTTCTGAATAATTCACCCGGCTCAACAAAACTGTTAGAAACTTTTCTTGGTACATATGGTAGTGCAGTGTCTCTATGCATTTCACACCTGCTCAGATTTCTTTTTCTCAGTATTTTGATAAAATATCCTCCTTTCCAGGTTGTCGGCACTTGATCTTCCTCCCGTATCTTCCTCAAAAGAACTTGTAACATGTTTGCTGTTACTTTTATGTCCGACTTTCGTGCTTCAGCCGGCATATTGTCAGATTCTGCTGCTTTCTCATTCTAGACTTGTCTGGTAGTCGTGGTAATATTTGTGATCGTTGGTGGGGTGACACAGTCAGTGCCATCAGTCATCGTTGGAGAGGGTCGGTACAAGATTGTCGCTCATTCTGGAGTACCTGCTTGGACTCCGACCATGCCCTAATACGGGCACGCATCTGTTTGCGCCTCACTGGACGCAAAAAAGACCCATTAGAACTGAGTTGAGTAACGAGAAAACCAAAAGTAAGTTCCAGGAACAACTGAGGTCACACTTAGGTAGTTCTGAAAACGAGGCTTACCCAGATATTGCTTGGAAAGATATACAAACAGCTTTGGAAACAGCAATGAAATCTATTAGTGACTTAAACCACAGAGTTTCAAAGAACCAGTGGATTTCTTCAAAGTCTATCACACTGATGGATTCTCGCAAACTCGTTCCATCAGGTTCCGAACATGATGAAGAGCGACAACAAATCAGATCTAGGTTAAGAAAAAGTTTATGAAACGACCGTGAGCAGTGGTGGGCAACGAAAGCAAAAGAGATGGAAAAGGCGGCGGTCATAGGGAACACAAGACAGCTTTACAGACTAATAAAAGAAACTGGAACTAATAAGTCAAGTGTAAGTGAGATTATTCCGGAAAAAGACGATACTCTCATCTACTCCCAGTCCAGACGTTTAGAACGATGGGTGGAACACTGTAGGGAACAGTTCAGCTGGCCTTCAGCGACTCTACAACTACCGTCCATTCCCAGACAGTGTGAATGGAACATTGAAGTAGGTCCCCCAACTCTAGTAGAAGTTCAAAAGGCTATAGTTAATCTGAAACGAAGAAGGGCAGCTGGTCCAGATGGACTGGCTCCAGAAGTCTTTAAGGATGGTGGTCCAATTTTAGCGGTTAGGCTGACTAATATTTTAGCTAAGATCTGAGAGTTAGATGTTATTCCATCTGACCGGTCGCAATCACTTATCGTCCCAATATATAAGAAAGGATCAAAATCATCTTGTGACAACCACAGAGGGATTAGTTTAACAAATATAGTATCTAAAATACTAGCCTCAATAATAATCAGACGCCTAACTAAGACTCGTGAACTGCAAACACGAGAAAACCAAGCTGGCTTCAGACCTGGTCGTGGCTGCATCGACCACATATTCACCATTCGTCAGGTTCTAGAACACAGGCATACTTATCGACGTCCAACAATGGTGGTCTTTCTTGACTTAAAAGCGGCATTTGACTCGGTAGACCGCGAGATTCTGTGGCAGTGTCTGTCATTGAAAGACGTACCTCAGAAGTACATAAACCTTGTAGAGGCTCTTTACTCGAACACTACTAGTCGAGTGAGAGCTTATGGCGAACTGTCATCTACTTTTGCAACCTCATGTGGTGTCCGTCAAGGCTGTCCACTTTCTCCATTTCTGTTTAACTTCATCATAGACCTACTGATGGAAATAACATTCTCGTCGACTGAATTCTCGGGTATTGATCTCCTTCCAGGAGGTCCACTTGTCGACTTAGAATACGCAGATGACATAGTCCTGTTTGGTGAAGACGCTGATAAAATGCAGAGTCTTTTGGTAGTACGGAACAATACCAGTATTATTGGGATGCGTTTCTACCCCTATAAATGCGAGTTGTTGCTTCAGGACTGGCCTGTGTCAACACCTGAACTAAGTATAGTGAGTGAAGTGGTCGAACGCGTCGACAACTTCACTTATCATGGGGGTCTGATCAACCTTAACGCGTTGGTGTCTGATAACATCTCTGCACGGATTCAGAAAGCTCGTTTGGCTTTTGCCAACTTACGTCACCTGTGGCAAAGGCGAGATATCCGTCTATCAATAAAAAGACGTGTATAGTGCGTGGCAGTCCGTTCTGTTTTAATTTACGGCAGCAAAACATGGCCATTAAGAGTAGAAGACACTCGTAAGCTATTAGTATTTGACCACAGATGCCTAAGAAATATTGCTCGCATCTGCCGGGATCACCGGGTAAGTAATAGTGAGGTTAGACGCAGGGTATTAGGTAATGATGGTAAATCAGTTGATGAGGTTGTTAATCTTCATCGACTGAGATGGTTGGGCCACGTGTTACGTATGCCTGAACACCGATTACCACGTCGTGCAATGCTAACCGGTGTAGGGGATGGTTGAAAGAGAATTAGGGGCGGCCAAACCAAAACGTGGCATCAGTGCTTGAAGACAATAACCTCTAGTCTGAGCCATGTTGGTAGATGCAGACAACTTAGTTGGGGTCCGCGTGACTATCGTGGCCGATTCTTGGAGACTCTTTGTGACATGGCTCAGAAGCGATCACAATGGCGTCGGTGTATACACTCCCTGTCTTCCCTTAAACTAAGAGATTAAAATCGCTTCATATCTTTCTACGAGCTAATTCTTTCTTCCTGTACTATATCCTTATTGCAATCTTTCTCTTATATATTATCACCTTTAACCTAACCACTCCTATGAATCCGCTGTTCATCTTGCTGTGCTAATGAGGCATGACATCCTGGACCGATGCATATATGTGCCTGGTCCTACGTTGTAGCTGACTTACTGAATGACTGTCCTCCATAGTAGTTTCTTTTTCGTTGTGTAGATCTTGTAAAGCTTGGAATCTGTTGCTGAGAGCTATCATGAATTCGTTGAGTCTGTTAGTATCTCAAAGGAAGGCTTTATTAAACCTTTGTAGTGCTGTTTCTCCAGTTGTCCAGTTCTTCTTTAGTTTCAGTTTAATTTTGGCAACCAGCAGATAGTTATATGAAACTAAGCCGGCTTATCTTTATGTTCTCATGACTTTCACGGGTCTTCTGAATTTTTTCGTGATGCAATATGATCGACCTCGTACTATTTAGTGTGATCTGCAGAGACACATGTAGCTTTGTGTATGCGTTTGTGGGAGAATATAGTGCATCCTATAGCTACTTTGTTGAATGCACATAAATGTGCAAATCTGTCGCTATTCTTGTTCTTTTCCTTCAGTCCATGTTGTCCCATGATATCTTCATACTCGATGTTGTTCATTCCGGTCTTGGCGTTTAGTTCTCCCATCAGGATGGTCAAGTCCTTTTCTTGGAACTTATCTACGACCGATCGCAGCCTCTCATAGTACTAATCTTTATTGTCTCCACTATTATCACTGGTGTGGGCGTGGGACTGAATATCGTTCACTGTAGTCCCTTCGTTTCGGAGGATGTTTTAATGATCCCGGATCCATGAGACTCTCATTTTGTAAGCGCTTTTTTGCTTCTGTGAACAGTTTCACCGGATCTCCTTGTTTGTATGAAGAGGGGACATTTTCCTCCTCATGATGAGAGTACAAAAACACCGGCCTTATGATTTCCGAAGAACCTCAGCTTTCACTATGAGATTTCACAACTCTTACTAAATGGTTTTCCATTTCCAGTACAGTTTAAATGATCTTTTCTGGTCGTCATTGTTTAGCTAGGTTCTTTTCTACTCCATGTGGTTTCTAACCTTATGTCCAACCATCCTTTTTTACCCGGGATCGAGACCGGTTGTCATCATCAGAAGGCTCCATGCGGAGTTTGAAATTTGTTTAAATATTAGGACAAAATGAAAAAGACTAAACGAATATTCTTTGGAGTCATGTCTGACAGATTGAGCTGTCCTGTTCAATAACATTTAGGTTCATAATGCTTACATACTGAAAATCTGCGATCCTTTAAACGACCGTGAATTTAATATTTGTATCTCATTATTCGAATGGTTATCGTCTAAAGCAGTAGTCGCTGAACTGGATTTGTATTGAGAATAATAATACTGACCGGTGTTCAACTACATCTTTCTGATAAGCTTCAAGTCATAGAAAGGTCCATCATAGAAGCCTTCGTTAGTCAACAAATAACTAACACTAAGTGACATGTCGTTTGCATTTGATAGATTACTTTCTTAGTGAGATGTATTTTTGTCAAATGATTTCTCACCATCATATTTGATTACGGCTTAAGAATTACTCCTAATCGGAGTCAAACCCTGGTTATCACTTGGATCCTTTGCATTAGGTGTACGTTAAACAATGATCGGACTGACATGAATATTAAGCCGGACGCAGACGTGCGTTGAGCCAAGTCTTTACACCTAGGTGTCACAGTCAGGTTAAAAAATGGCAAAAGAAAGCGACATAATGTCTTGGAAACAATAGTATGGAAAATCAGACCGTAAGGATATCAATTCTAAAGAAGTGGGGAGGTATGTATAGAAGGATATTGAAATGGTGGAGAAGATTTGTAGCTCAGGTGGATGATTTTGGTGGAGTTTTGTTCTCCAAGCCATCCAGCTTGGAGAACAAAACTCCACCAAAATAAAAGGATATTGGAATTTAAAATTAAACGAAAGTAAAGGAGTCAATATATCTGCGCTTCTGCATGCGGTCATTAATTGTGGCCATCTTTTCCTTTATTTGGTCACTTAATTATGGATTTTTTGGGATATTTCCTGTGATTGAAATAATTTTTGAAATTTTTTTCGTTATCACTGACTTGACTACTTCTGAAACACCAAATTTTTGTATATGAAGTAAAATGAAAAACGTATATTTCACAATTATAATTGAATAATTATAATGTAAAGTTGTTAGAGGATAATAATGAATGATTACGGTTTGAAAACTTTGAAAATAGTGATAAAAATAACAAGAATAACACCAATATTTTTTAGAGAAGGAAAGTAAGGCTATGAAAGTGTGAGAGATCGAACTCAGGATGCGGTCTTCAAGTGGTGGGATGCGACGCCTTAGCAGTGAACAGTTTTTTTATACAACCCTCCCTTTTGGTCCAATTCTTTTTCTTTATAGAGTACTTTAAAGAACAACTGATTCTGAACGATGTGCCCAAGGTTCATCATCTAGTGATAGTTTTGCATCCCCATTTCTAAAACCAGGCTGGGTAAGTTTCTGAGACACTTTTAGAAAGTGTTTGCCTTGTGTGACCAATATAACCTACTACGCAATATAAAGTAAATTTATATATGCACATTGATGCAACAAAGGACATTTTCTTCTCTGAATTCTTACTTTAAATATTTCACAGATTATCTTGCTTCTTAGGCTAAAAGTATAGGTCAAGTGGTTTGATAGGTTTTCTAAGAGAGTGGCAATAACACACAATAGAAAGTCATGTAAAATTTCCTTTTCAAAAGGTTCATTTCATTTATTGAGTAAGCTAGGTTAAAGACACCGTTGGAATAATCGTTGTGAACCAAATAAATGTGTAGTCGAATACTATTTCTCACTATGATTAGTCCCTACTTTTTAGGTTTATTGTGGAACTCGATCTTTGGCCAGGAGATACTGAGAAGTTAAGTGAGGTTGAATTACATCATTTATATTATTCTTAATTGCAAAGAACAATAAACTATTAAATACAATTAGTTATTTCATAACTGATTCGTGAATTTTCTTGAAGTATCGTTTTTGAACTAAGTATTAATTTAAGCGCACCTTATTTACAGTTTTGTGTGGTTAGAACTAGTATCATCTTCATGCAGCAACCACTGATACATAACTAATGTCATTATTACTGCCATAAATCTCCTTATCAAGCGATTCGGTGTGAGGGGTAGTGAGAGTCTTAAGGCTGTTACCTTGAATCTTCTGCTTGTTTGCTCGCTTCAGCACTGGGTGCTTTTAGTCAGAAAAACTGGTACCACCCTTTAAAACTCAAAGTCATAAATAATATCTTCGAAGCTAGGATCTGTTCACATGACTTCTTTAGAATTGGTTCTAACTATGTGGCATTGAATACTGAGGGATTCAGTTTAGAATTCATACTCAAGAACTCTGGGTAATGCTGTCTGTAACACTTGGCTTAATATATTCCTGTGTGAAGTAACTGAATTCTTAAATAAGTTTATATGAACGTTCGGGGTTGAGATTTAAAGTTGCTCAGGTCTTTTGGCGTGAAAAACATGTTTTAACCTACTGATATTCTATTAATTAGTGCAAACATTCGAAGACTTAGGCTAACATCTCTTGATATATCGATGTTAAACCCTCAACATCATTAGTAGTTTTGTAGACTTTTGAATAAAATTTCAACAGTTTAAAACAAAAAATGTGTTGACAATTTTATATATGATTATCTTTCCTGAAAAAGATAATTATCCACTCTGTATTAATCGAACCGATGAAATTCATACTAGGAAAACAATAAAAGTTTTCACTCTGTACTATTTACACCTGGTAAAACCTGAAGTTCCAATGGACCATTTGTTGCTCCAAGTTCATAGATTTCAAATACTCCATCTAACTAGTGGACCTAAAATTATAAATAAGTTGAAATAAGAGTATAATAAACTGTTAATAATGTTTTCCAAGTGATAATAACCGTAGAAACAAAAAGTACATTCAAACAATAGTGAGCTTTCAATGACGAACTACTTGAAATTTCTTTTTGATTTAATTTTTTTCATGTGTCAAGTAGATATTTAGTAAAAGTGATTAGTAATATATCTTAATTATAAGGACTTAGGGATACAAATTTCTTCCTTTATTTAAAGAAAACCAGACCAAGTATGTTTATTCATGCTTGAATAGATATGTTCACTTATGTGTTTAGTCTGATAATACAATGTTTTAAGTACCCGTGACTTCAGACACCATTAACTCATAAATAATAAGAAAAAACATTGAACTGCAATGGTTTTTTTATTTTTGAAATAACAGAAATTTCATAATAAAAACTATGAGCTGTGCTTCAATCTTTAAAATTCATTCCGTAACTGATTATCATTTACTAAAAGACAATCAAACATGAAAAACAGTGAAGTTATTTTGATCCGTTTTTAGTAAGACTTCCGCTGTCTCACGAAATACTTGAGGTTGAAATGCGTGGACCGCTGTATTACGATTTACCGGTTACATGATATTCTACTCTCCTTAATACCTGAAGACAAAATTGTGGTATATATTACTTAGGCTGACAGATTAAAGTAGTATACAGTAGCAATCAGAAGTGAAGTGCCTTCCAGCATAAGATCAAATAGAAGAGAACAGGAAGGGAAACAGAGAGCAATTGAATTAATAACATAATTAGAAGAGCAATGAAGTACGTAAAGGAAGATGTCCCAATAAAGTATTTAATACATGGTCTTCATATTTTATGAAGTCATAGTGCCCTGCAAAATGAGAGAATAAATTTACCTACAGTACCTTATCCTTCGTTCACTAAACAATGACCGACACTTATTTATGTTGGTAGGGTCTATTGATGAAGAGTCTAACGAAGAAATGAAACAGTCTCATAATATCTCCGAAATTTTGAGAATGTTATTGTTCGTATTACTCTGTGTTGTAAATTGTCGTCAAATTATTGATAATTTAAATTGTTATCATGAATAGACCAACGTCGAACCACCATTGAAAACCTGGAAGCACTGGACGGTCGTTTCGTCCCAGCACAGGACTACTCAGCAGTGTGCACCCATGACCCCACACATGGGACTTGAAACCAGAGCCTTCGGTCTCGCGCGCGAACGCTTACTCTCTGTACTAATGGGCCGTAATCCAACGGTGTTAATGTCTCGCATTGATCCGTTCATAATATCAATTTAAACGCAACAATCTCCACAACCCTATAGTGATATTAATAATTCTCTTATCACATCATTTGACCCACGAATTTTATTGAATATCTTCCAACATTAGGAATGAACTTGGCGTTCAAATAATCAGAACTATTTTAGCAAGTAAACAGTCAATTTAATTTTTATGAAATAAACAAACGAAGAACAAAAATGTCTCCAGAATTAGATTAATTTACTGCATTTGATTGCATATATCACATCAACAGTCAACAAAATATTTTAAATGCGAAATTAGTGTGCAGTTTTGATCAAGAGAAATTTTAAGGAGTTACGATAAGTAACCAGATTGACAGTTCTGAAGTTTTTGATATCATTTTATCATGTTACATTATCTGAAAAAAACTAATGAGATAATAGGTGAGTTGTTTCCCTTTTACTCAGTAAAAGAACAAGAAATGGGGTTAATCACATCGTCTAAGTGTCAATGAAAATCAAGATTAATCACCAACATTTCTATTGTAAATTCAAGTGGAATAACAATACCTTGCTACTTAAATCATTTTTATGCACATCCAAACTGATATATGCACTTATCAATGAAATGTCCAGTATATATTGACTTAAGCTAACTTCTAGTATAAAAAGCAAGTAGTTTCATCATAAGATGCATAGTTCTGTATGCATTATCCAAATTATGTTTAATCTTTCATGGAATTCAACACATTCTTAGGTCTACTTATTTTATACCTGGAAAAAAATTCGTTATAATTCATGTTCATATTATATAGTAGAATAACTTTCAATATTTCATGCTGATCGCTTCGTTAAAGTAAATTTTAAAACGTTGAACTACTCCAATTTTTGGATTCTCATAGATACATTATTTTCTAATTATTATTTTGTCACTATTTTTTTAAATAGAAAAGTTGTGGAGGTTTCTAAAGTCGAAATATAGCGATTGTCACAAGACCTTAGTATACAATATTTATCTGATATGCATTCAAGGGTTGGGATTACTGAGGAATCCAATACTAGACTTGGTGGCTCCTAAAAGTTAATGGATCTACAGATGAAGGATAATTGAAAACAATTAAATCTTAAGTGAAAAATAGCTATGATTTTCAGCAGGACACCAATATCTGACAAATATTATTAACTAGATTTTAAATGAAACACAACTTTTTTAGTGTAATAAAATTTATGGACTTCGAAACAATAATATTTATTCATTTGTGATAAAAACATTCAGTATAAGCGAAAGAATAATCGTTCAGAAACGAAACCATTTTAATTTATAATTTACATCATGATCTGACTTTAGCTAGACAATTATTGAAAACCGGATAGCGGTTGGAAGCTGTTCATGGTATGAGACTCCTTGACAGTGTTTATAAAGGGATCAAACTCAGAAACTTATGGGGTTGATATAAGCTATTTACATTCAAAACATCAAGTCGGCATCTCATAATTTACACTTATAACTTTAATCGATTCGAGATTTTGCTCGACCATCATCCATTAGGATAGATGCTGTCTGCTTCGTTCCTAATATGACTGGACTCTACTGATCATAGTTTCATTTATAGTTTCATGGCCCTGGCTAGCATTTTATTCACATAAGTTATAATTTAGTGTAATCATTCTAATGAATGATAATTATTTATTAGCAAACTACCAAACAAACAAGTTATTAAATAATCAGACAACAATAACTTTCACTATGGCTCTCTGATAATTTAAACTTCTGTATTTCATTCACTGGATATTCTTCTTTAGTGGTTCGATATCAAATATTTAGTCAATGGTTAAATCAAGTAATTAATTAAATGGTGTTTACTTTAATATTATCAAAAGATTTGAAAAATGATGTGAATATACTGACTGAATAATTGAGTGTACACATTCTGGGACTCTCAGACGACGAGATGTAATTTGATCTATTTAGTCATATGTAAACGAGTAGTTATGGATAAACACAATTTGAAAAGTAAATTCGGTGAAAAACATAATCAAGTTTAGGTATATTTAATTATGTCGATTAATATTTTAAGTGCAATAAATATGTTAAAATAAAAAGTACAGCAATTAGTTTAATCGGTAATGTTATAAGATTGAAATGAAATTATATGTACATCATAATATTAGTTAGTATGAAGATATTTTTTTCCAATTAATCGTCATTGAATTTAACTATTGTGATGCTGAAATGGACGTGATTAGTGAGGATTGAAATAAGTCCTTTTGACTTACATAAGAGGATTTTTCAGTGATACCACTAATTAAATTAACATTAGTCACTTTTGTATCAATTTGATTAGTTATACTTGTTCCTCTTTGTAAATTATTTGAATTCAGAATACAGTCAGATGAAAATGGAGTGTACATTGCGGAGTCTGAGGATCCTTGTAATTGAGTACAATATTGTGGACCATACATCAGTTGGTTAAATAAGAATATTGAAGGCCATGTATTTAGAAAACATCCTGTCATATTTCCATCTATATATGACTGATTAGGTACCAGTGAAGCGCATGTAGATAATGTATTGGAATTTCTGATGAAATGCTTAGACGCATTAAAATTTATAATCTCATTTGAATCAATAGATGTATGATCATGCGTCTTATCAGAATCTTTTTCAGGGTGAATATCAGTACTCTGTAAAGTGTAATTATTTTGAACATCAGTTTCTAGATGAAGCATAAATTTGGGGTATTCCTCGAGTATTTCTCTTGGATTTTCCCCATATTTTTTATGAATTTGACGTTTTTTTGTATTATTCAATGATTGACTTTTCATCATATTTTCAATCATAAAGTCTGTTTTCGCCTTTTTCGTTGGTATGGAAGCATCTATTTGTATGTGTGTTTTGACTGATTTATCTAAATCATATACATGTGATGATGAGGACGACGATGATGATGCTTCATTATTTGAGTGAATACTGTCACTCCAA
>OX104024.1:26682102-26817426 GCA_944470205.2 Schistosoma margrebowiei
TCCTAAAAATATCACTTAAAGAAACAACTTTATCTATCAATAAAGACTCCTGCTGAGAAGTTCACATGTTTTTATAGCATTCAAATTGTTGAACCAAAACATTATATATATATATATATATATATATATATATATATATATATATATACACGTGACGTCGAAATTTAAATGGAACAATCAAGGAATTAGTTAAATTGAATGATAGTCATAGGGGATAGGCTTCATTTAACTGACCTCGATTGGAACGCATGGCTGAATACGACTTATTGTACAATATTTTATTTATGTATTAATTCCAATCGTTTTTTATTTAAATTTATATATATATATATATATATATATATATATATATATATATATATATATGCTTGTATACAGAAACATACAATTAAATTGGATCTCACTGAACAGTTAGTTCTATTTTCAGTAAATCATTAAATTTATTTAGTTTGTAGTAGTGAGTATAAGTCTTGTGTAAAAAATAATCCTAATAATCTAACTAGCAGTCTGGAAACACAGTGCCACATCAGCATGTATTTTACGGAAATACAATATAAAGGCCATACAACGTAATTAAAAGAGAACTTAGAAGTTGGAAAACCGGTCAACAAAGAAAACTGTAATAGATATTTGTTTCGTAGAGTCACTGAAAGAACACTGAACTCTAGCCAGTTTATCCATCAAGTTGAATGCATCTCTCATGGTGTGACCTTAACAAAAGATTAAATGAGTTAAGCGGTCACATCATTCTCGTCCAACTGGAGTGAACAGAAAATACTGATAAAAAAAATACGTAATTATACTATATGAACTATAGTTCACCATCTACCTAAAGGTTCGTCTTGCCGGATACATTTAATTTAAAAAACACGTCAAACAACCCGCAAGTTTATAATAGTTTAATGATTGGTCATTTCTCAGTCTATAAAATGGAGTAGAGTGATATTTGTATAATCAGATTGAAATTTATGCAAGCTATATTGACAAACTAGTTAGTCTGAACACATAGGATAGTAAGATTCAGTAACTGTCCAACTCCAAACAGTTTGGGCCATAAAATCTGAAAATACCAGAGTCACGTTTTAATCATCTATTGAACTATTTACCTCAAATAATTATCTACTAACTATTCTTCTCAAATGAGGGTGATGAAGTCAACGTTTTCCCATCATCACTGAACAGCTACTGATATGAAATTTTATTCAATCATATGTAAATTCAAAGTCTACCATTTAAATAGGTTGATTTTGCGCGAATTCCATCTTATTTGATCAGTCAATTCATACGAAGGGAAGTTAGACGATGGCAATTCCACTTCTCTTGTTTAGAAAACATGTATCAGAGAGGTTAGTTTTGGTGTAAACACGATTAAAATCAAGGCTGATTTAATTAGCAATTCGTGCTTAAATAAATACTACGAACTGACCCAAACCTCATATAATAGGTATAAAGACCGAAATACAGCTTAATACACTTCATAACTACCTTTAATAAAAAGCATAATTCAGAGCATACGTGTCAGCTAGCACATTCAAAGTTACATTTCGAATATGATAATTCTAATCCCTTGATGGATCTTGTATTAATTTTTTTAATATAAGATAGGTAGCAAGTAAAATAGCAGTAATTTTCGTCTAACCAAGGGTTTTTAACTGTTCAATATACCTTCAATAACACCTTGTTATTTTCTATTTTTGAAAGATTAAAATAAGTAATATAGTTGAGATGCAACAGCGCCGGAGAACATACGTATGAAAAATACAAATGATTCTAGATTAGAATTTTATTATTGAGGAAATCTATTGATTCACTTCAGTTCATGTTCGTGTTTATCAATTAGACATTCCGAGTTCTCATACAAAAACGGATAATCTAAGTCGGATAATTACAAAAATTGCAACATTAGTGTGAATAGTTTAAGGTATCACATAAAAGTTGATTTAACAGTTTATACAGCATAACTAATTTTTTAATCGACTGTTACTTGAGACCGTTATCATATACATAAACTTAAAAAGATTGACTGTGTTACTCACTGAATTCCAGCAAATAATCATACCTAACCGTCTGGAATGCATATATGACATTATTATTATCTACAAAATTATTAGTAGTATAATTAACTTCAAACACTACGATTCTCATCAGTTCCAACAACTTAGAAACTATCAAAACTCTAAATAAAATTAAGTTCATACATTACCGTCCATTTACTTCACATTTATTTGTCTCCAATATGAGTAGTAGTAGTAGTAGTAGTAGTAGTAGTAGTAGTAGTAGTAGTAGTAGTAGTAGTAGTAGTAGTAGTAGTAGTAGTAATAGTAGTAGTAGTAGTAGTAGTAGTAGTAGTAGTAGTAGTAGTAGTAGTAGTAGTAGTAGTAGTAGTAGTAGTAGTAGTAGTAGTAGTAGTAGTAGTAGTAGTAGTAGTAGTAGTAGTGGTAGTAGTATTAACGCAGTGAACGAGAACACAAGTGGGGACAATCGAATATATTTGAATGGAAAATTACAGAACATAGTAAAATCTGAGAACTATACAGTAAATAATTTATTTGCGAAATGTTCATTGTTTCAGACTTCTTTGTTCCTGCATTTCCATACCAATTACTTTCTGTTCCCGTTCTCTCCTCCTCGATCCTCTCAACCTTCTGAGGATAGACATTCTATTCCTGACTAACCTTATATACTACTTATGTAGACACAAGTAGCACATACCACAGTAATAGTAGTAGTTGTTGTAGTTGTATTAATTGGTTAGTCACATTTCATTGTAATAATAAAAATCTGCTTATATTTACACATATTTGTACTGAGTAGCGTAGATGTTGTGGTTTTTGTAACCAATGAAGCACATCTAATAAAACAAATAAATAATCACTTCTTAGACAAGTACCCTTTTCTAAAATATAATGATAAGAATAAATAAGAATAATTTTACAAATGGTGTTAGGCGAAATGACAACAAATAGTCATCAGATTTACATAAATTAAAACAGAAAGAAACTAACACTCCCTATTATTATTTTATAGATAGCACTAAACAGTATGATATTCTTAGAATAAAATAAATAATATATCTTATGATTGTATGCCTTTGTATTAGACGATAGGTGATTGAGAAGACAGTATACGACACATTATTAAGCAAACAGGCAAATAATCACAATTCATATGGACCAGCTATAATAGACTTATGGAAATACCTGCAAACATACAAAGTGCATACATACAATTAATGTTGTTTTGTCCTTGTCTATATAAGATAAAATCCTTCTCTATGCATTCACATGTACACATAGTGGCCAACGCGTTGGTGAGAACACACAAACAGCTCTGTTAACCACCCACCATCGTTAGCTCTGAATTTTGTTATAATAATAATATTATTATTATTTTGATTATTATAACGACAACAATTGTATATATAATACTATGTGGTTGAATAGATTTTCACATTACAATAACTGTGATAAAAAGAAGAGAAGGAAAATAGTAGAAGAAATAAAAGATAATTTATAAGTTCAAAATGTTACAAAATGTGATTAATTTCATGAATGATAACAACACTTTGCAATGAAAAAATGCAACAACAAAAAATGGTGGTAAAACAAATGGGAATACCATTAATGACACCAATAATAATGATAACAATAATAATAATAACAAATACTATTATTATTATTGTTATTATTATTATAGAATTATAAATAATATTGCTGTTGTTTTAAACCTAACTGATGAAGACAAGTGAAGCAGAACGAAATTAAAGCTGATGATTTGTAATTCCATTATCATGATATAAAATGTAAAGAGAGGGAGCGATAATTAACAAATGCAACTAATAGCATTTACGTAAAATATCTTTAACTGCCTAGTTAAAGTTATGATTTTGTGAAATTATGTTTGTTGTGAGATTATATATTACTTATTATTTCCCTATTCAGTAGCATAGTGTTGTACCAGAAGTAAAATGTTCTAATAACGTAATTTTAATGAAATCCAAATTTATTCGTTTAGCTAATTAAAAAAAGACTTAAAACTAAATATTAGACTTGTTCATTAAATTGGTGTAATTTTGAGGTGCTATACATGAACAACTCATTGTATATTGGATCATAAGTAAAACACCAATATTATTAGACGAGAATCTCATTACAACATGAATCGACTGTATTTAAGAAACTAGAATATTTGAATAGTTCAGAAAAAACATGAAGGGAATTAACTGTTCTATGGAATCTCACTTTCACTAGTTGTTCGTTCGATAATAGTTTGCTTAAATGAATAGTTTCTTCGGACTACACGTATTTATTCTAAATATATTTCGAGTACATTATTTAAGAAAGAAAAGAATCTTGTTGTAAAGAAATTCTCATTCAGATAAAACCGAATTAGTTGTTAATAGATATATTTAATGTTATAGTTTTATAAAATAACGGTCCACTTGTTTGATTAACCAATATTAAGAAAGATAACAATAGTTTTCAATAGTGACAGAACTTAAACGAAGGACTTCTTTTTTCTCTTCTGGTAATTGAACTCTATTCTGTAAATATTAAGAAATAGATTGGGGATCAAAAGCTTATAGGCATTGCGTCAGTTAGTTTGATACTTTTCAACCTGTCTAGGAAACATTTGGTTTTATTACTTCTCTCATAATAAGCCCTATTTGATGATCAGTATCCTCAAATAAATACACTGCATTGTCCTAAGAATAACCGAAGACGATTTGTTGTTATCCGACATGCTTTCATATTTGCAGACTTTAGGATAAAGCTATTCATAGTCATCGCAACGGAAACAAAAAGTTTCATTTCATTATTGATTTTTTTATTTACTAGCTAAGATATATGATGTAACCCTGCATAGGAAACTGATTCATTTTTACTGTGACAATCATTGGAACTGAAATGATAATTATGTAGAGAATGTTTCTGTTCAGCTGCCTGTTGGAAATCGAGATTCATTTTTGATTGCTACCTTGAATATCTGAATAAACTAGGCTAAAATTACCAATGCATTTCTGGAAGAACAGAATAACTATAAATCATTTAGTTGGTAGCAGGTTCTGAACTTGCCCCCACCTCTAATTTGGTCTAAGCCAAACCAGCAACATCATAATTGTTTAAATTAAAAATAGAATTGTTGAAAGTCAGATCCATAGACCTATGTTTGTTTAGTGAAACACATAACCATACAACCGTTTATTCATTAGTAACCAGTGGATGACTAATGTAGACAAGCTATTTTTGAAGTATGACCCCTGATATTCTCAAAACCTTAATGAATGCGTGTTTGAATATGGCTTTGAAAAGTCTATCACAATATCCAAAGAACTGAGAGAATTAGTGAGTATGAATGGTAGATCAAGTAAAGCTTTCCTAAATCTTTTAAACTTCTGTCCATAACAAAAATACCCTACAATATTGAGTCCCTTACATAAATGATAGGTTCTAATAAGTGTATCAAAAATAACTAATCAGTGATTAATCAAGGAATTTAGGAATACCTTAAATTTCACGTTCTGAATAACATTTTGTTAAAATAATTAAAAAAACCTTTAACTATGTTCAGAATGTTAAAAATCAGTGATAGGAAGCTGACACACTTAAGGTTTTATGAATATTTGTACTTATCGCTGAACACAAAATAGTCTGTGTACACTAGTTCTTCAATAAAATGCAGCTAAAAATAGGGTGAGTAATCCTTTGAATAAACGAATTTAATACGCCATATTTTTACTAAATATAAGTCATGTCAACGATAACTATTAAAGTTGAACACTGAACGATTGTGTGAACACAGACCACTATCACTCTCTAACATGATGCTAAAATGTGTCCAGAAAATATACTGAGATCAGTAGTGATTTGAATACTTGGTCAGTCAGTTATAAAAGGAAAACAAATACGTCAGCCACAGGTATTATTAACATATGGCTCTAACTGGTTGAACTTATTCGAACTAAACATGGGTTTTTATGTAGCTTTCAAGTATAATTAAAGGCACTTCTTAACAATTATATAATATCAATGGTTAAGATCATGAGTCAGTTGAAGCTAGACCACCATGGAAAACCTGGAAGCACTGGACTTATGATCTTAACCATTGAAATTACTACAATTTCCACAAAAACCCATCTGATATTAATTATATAATATCCAAGTACTTATCCATCAATCAGCACTGAAAAGAACAGTAGTACATTAGTTAAAATAAAATGTTTGATTTTATATATTTATTCACTTATTATGAAAGTAGACCATTCATTTTCACCTATTTGTCTTACTCAAATATTATTTATCCACAATTTTTTTTGGTACTAAGTATGAATTTATGTTAGCAGTCAAAAAAATACAAAAAACTATTTTCCATCTCTTTAGTCCACATCATAATTAATTAGTAAATCTACATTCTGCTAAACACAATTGAAAATTGTTTTATTCACCAAAAATCTTAATTCCATGACATAAAATTTTATCATTTTGTTTATAATAAATAAAATGGGTTAAAATTAAATTAATTGACATAACATCTGTTCATTTATAATATTAAGATTACCTTTTTGTAATTATTTGAAATACTCGTATTGTATAGATAAAACAGTAAATTTGACAAATTAGAATTGGATTTCAAACTTCATCATCATCAGAATGACCTTGAATAACTTTAACTAAATGAAACTTGGGGTGGGGTATTTTTTCGAATAGAGGCAAAAATGAAGGGATGTCAGTGTACAATAACACGTAGAATAACTTACATTATATACAAGAATAAATATGTAGTTTTTCATCATTTTAATATTGAAATATATGTAACTCAATCTGTGATGACCTTGGGTCAACAATTTAATCTAATTTATTATTTCTATATTAAATGTTGCCAGAAAATTATAAACAAGCAACTATTTAAAATGTCGTCGAAAAAAAGTTTGATAATTTTTCATTTTACTCAGATAATTAAACGTGACCGTCAAAATATGAAATAAAATACATGATACCTGATATTATTTAAGATAAAATTTAAATCACGAAGTGATATTAGCTAGACCGCGATTGAAAACCAGGGGGCACTGAATAACTGTCTAGATCTAACATGAGCCTCCTCAATAATACCCATTCACTCCCCAACAATATGGTATAGAATCCAGGACCTTCGGTCTCTCAAGTAAAAACTTAACCTTTAGACCACGGAATCAATATCCAATGATATTATTGTCTAACTTCAATCAACTCACGATACTGCACAACCGTCTTTTCTTGCCTTCGGTTGAAAACTGTTCAACACTCGACAAGTGGAGTTCAAATGTGTCGACTGTCAGCATCCAACTAATAACATTAAGTATTACTACTTCCTGCGTAGATAATGTATTTACACGATATCAACTAATGACATTGAAAAAATCACGTTTGATCCTAGAACTAAGTTTTGAGATTACGATGCATGTATCCCACCGATTACTAATGTAGTTACTAAACCTGGAACTCATTTTGAAAGTATCCACAGGTTGAAAATTAAAAGACTCAACTGTAATACATATCACTGATTTTTATTTTCAATCATTAGAGATTGTTGCAAAACCACCGTGAAAACAAATCTAATTTTGGTTGACATCTGGGATAATAACGAGTCTTCAGATGTGAGGACATACATTAACCCGAAACATTACTACTAGGCAGGTCAGGTCGTCACTGACTTGCTGTCACTCTAACGATTGCATAAATCAGACAGTGCGTAACATGCAGTTCACCTCTTCGTGTAAATACAACTTGCCGATGCATGTCAACCAACACGAAACACAGGTCCACTGTTACTCAATAATCCCTCCAAACCTTTAGACAAGACACACCGATCTGTCCAGCCATTTAGTTCAGTTGCCAAATTGCAAACTTAGTCAAAAGAATTTGACTAAGTGTACAACGCAACTAAAGTAAGGATGATTACTGAAGAATGGTCGGTTTGCACACATTGATTCCAAACTTATTCTGCAGTACTCGATTGACTCAATTCACATAAAATTTGTGATATCCTAACGAAGAATATATGAATGGTAACTTCTCGGAATTATTTATGGACTATTATTGCATATATTCTAGTTGGATAACTATTGAGTAACTAGATTATATGTATATTCATGAACCTTTCATTCTACCTATTACCTACTCTTATACGATTTGTCATTCTTAAGTTATTCCCAATTTATTAGTTACAGTATCTCATACTGACAATCACCTCTGGCCTTGTTATAATTGTTAGTTCCTATTTTATGGTATGATTTACTTGTATATAGGCTATGTATATCTAAAACGAACTATTCAAACAGTGAAATATGAGATTGCGTTCTGGACTCAAACGGACAAAGCTAGAAGAGAAGAATCAATACTGACTCGGAGTTAACTCTACGCTGCTCGTTCTGGTTAACGTGCGACTGGTTTGGCACAATGCCCAGGTCGTATAAATTAATGTCCTCATTGGCGATTTACTCACAGAACATAACAAAATTAACCGCAAGATTTTACAACCGACTGGACAAAATGTAAATTTATAAAGACGTTTTAATTTTTTGAAAATAATTATTGGCAAAATTCAGTAATATACTTTATGATATCAACTTATCTATTGAATTTTCATCAGGTAAATGAAACAAAGCCTTGACATAGATACCAGTTAGTTATCTCCTTCAAATCTAATCAAGAATTCAGCTATCGTTCAATCTGAAGTGTTAAGGCGACCGAGTTATTTTTTAAAGACATTTCTACTACTTACAAGTAGTTAATTTAAGCTTTAGAATATTTTCACCAATCGTAAGACAAAAAAAGACGATGTAATAACTGGATATATTCTATTCCCTAAATTCAAGACCATCATTTATCCGACCACCTGAGTAAAATTATTCGGAATAGGGACCGAACTTGCAACTTACTGCTTTAAGATCAAATCGCCTAACCACCAATCCACCGCACGGAATAATCTTTTTGTAGTTCTATATTTCAATAATGTTGCTGATAATAATTGAAGAACAATGAAATGGGATCTAAAGACTTTCTCATGGTGTAATCATAAATATGTATGTATCGAAATCTACCAGAACTAACAAATCCTTTTTATTAACAAAACATGGATTTATTTTAATAATCTAGCAAGTGAATATAATATTTCCATAATAGTATACGAACAGCCCATTTTAGGAACTTCCCTGCGAGATGCCATTCAGATATTCATAAACCTGATAATATAATGATCTCCCTATTTTATGTACATTAGTAGAAATTTCGCGAGTGAGAGCAGAATACTACAATTTGATATTTCACTATCAGAAATATAACTTACCGCTCCGAACGGTTTACAGAACGAATGTAGTGCATTACTTCAGAAAGTTAGAAAAAATGATACTGGTGTGAGGACTGCGAAAAAATCCACTATGCAGGCCTATGGCATTGAAATGTATTTCGAATTACCAATTTAAAATTATGATGGGGGAGAATGGAGCGAACCAGACATATGGTATTCTTACCATTTCTATATTGTTTTATGTCATTCTGCCATATTCAATAAATCACAGTGAGGTTGGTTTAGGAATGAAGAAATATTGGATTTGAAAATCAAAAGTGAATGCACCTGTGTCATTGTGGACAACTCTGAGACATGTCACCTAGTCTCCAACGACTAATCGTAGTTAAAGACTAATAATTTCGATGATAAAGAGTAACTGTTAATATAGTACCCAACAACAGTCAGGGTCTATACAGAAAACTAATTAGTTCCAACGATGTCTTGCATACAAATTATCTTCTGATCACATTTATTCTATATTATATACAAGAAAATGATTTACTCATTGATTTATTGAGTTTCGTCATATTAATTACTGGAAATTTACAATCACCCATATCTCAGTACTTCGATAGATTGACAATTCTTATTGTTTCAACTATCCCAAACGGAACCTAAGTGGCCAAACTGAATGCTAATTGACTTTAGTCACCCAACGTGGTTGTGTTTATAAAGGAATATGGCTAATCACCCTGCTAAAGCATGTTGTAAACTTTAAGATGATACCGGTATCTTCGTTTAAATATCTAGTTTTCATTACTTCTAGAGTTAATTTTTTCCAAGCTTTCTGTTTTGGTAACTTGGAAAATTTATAAATTACGGAAATATATATTTGGACTTCGATATTTTATGTTATTTAGATAAGTTTTGATATGACAATGTGAGAAGTCTTCTAGGTGGCATTAATTAAGAGTTGCATAGACCCACATTATATATAAGGAATTATTGCAAATCAATAGAACATAAATGCAATTTGTCGATAATAATTATCTGCTTACACCATTGATACAGACCTATCAATGGTGTAGACACTACAAGTTAATATGAACAGACAGGGATTATCGTTTCAGCACTCTAAAATTTAATACGGTTGTCGATCAGTTTGGTGGTAGCAATAACATTCTATATGCTTTTTTAATTGATTAAATCAAGAGATTAATAATAAATAATAACGAAAACAGATGCGTTCCAACATTTAACAAAATAGTGAAAGAGAACTTTATATGCTTTTATAATAACTGATAGTAGTAAAGTAATGTCTAACACGGTAAAAAGAAAGTGATACTGATTTACACAGTTTTATATCAATATTTAATCAACAGAACTACTGATCAAATCTGTACTTGGATCAATTTTTATTTTAAAATCAAGCCATATAACCCTTCACATAAAAATAATTGTTAATCAATTATGGAACCATTTGACGAATGACAATTTCACGTTGATATTCAATAAAAGCATTATCACATTTAGGTGATACTTTTGTGTTGTTTGTACATTTTTTTCTTCTAGGAAGTTCACATGAATTTGAACAAGTAAAAACGTAAAGCGAACCGAAATCTGGATTTAATTCACCAACTTTATCCAATTTTAAGTGATATAATATTTGAGGAGTAACCTGCAAAAGCAAGATAAAAGCATTTCCATGTTTTTAACCACAATATTCCCAAAATATAGACTTTATGCAATAAACAAAACCACGCAAAAGATAAACAAAACAGATTAATAATATTTCGAATGGGAAAAATTGAATGGAATGGGTCAATGAGTGACTAAAACGTTTGGAAAAACAGTTGTACAAAATAGATGCATTTAATGGCGTTTTTAGTTATCCAATTAAAAACGAAATATGACACTACCACGATTACCAGTGGTTGGTTGGGATGGATTAGTATATATATAAAATCAACTGTGAGCTCGATGACTCAAACAACATTGAAGAGGCTGCAACGCTCAAAAAGATTAAAATCTCTTTTATTAAAATGCAATGCTACAAGTAACCAATTTAAATTTTTCAAACAAAATGAAAAGTCAAGATTAATTGTTCATAAATCATTAACCGCTAAACACCGTGATTAAAAACAGATTTACAGGTTTTGTAAGGTGTGATTGATTATTGAACCCACCAATGAAAGTATTTAACGCCCACCACTTCATTGACTCTCTTTGATTTCGTATGACCATCCCTTATTTATTCATCAATCGTAATCTTTCACGTTTGTCATAAAATAAATTAGTTTCGTCGACTTATTTTTCCTATGCTTTAATTACTATTCGGTATGTTATTTACGTCGCTCTTTTCCCTTGTTTGATAGACTGTGTTATTTGTTTTTGCATACTAATGGCAGAGTTTATCAACCTAAATAACTCACTTGATCTGACTTAAGCTAAGCTAGGACTCTGTGCTTAACAGTCTGGGGATTAGTTTAGAATTGCATCTGTAGGGAATTACTTTCTACAGGTTCAATTAAAATTTCTGCCGTCTCCGAATACTTGTTACAAAGCATTGTCATTAAAAGTGTGTAATACCATGAAGACAGAAATGACAGAATACATACTATGAGAAGACTACATGTCGCGCGGACAAAGCAAACATGTGTTCCAAAACAGACATTTATAATCCCATTAAAGTCAAAACTTTGTGAAAGATGGGCTAAATCTGCATATGATATAGCGCTTTTCGTTATACGATGATCAGTCATGCTTGTAACACCTCAGATAGGATTTATACAATTAACATCCAGGAGAACTTGCAGAACACTCTAAGTATAAGTGCAGAAAACAAACATAGTCATACCTGCTTCGGTCTCGGCACTCGGGCAGTATCACAGCCCACACACAAATGATGGCCTGTCGATAATAACGGAAACTACTTTCCTTACTTCGACAAACAATCAAAAGATTAAAATGAAATTTATTATTTTGGTGGAGTTTTGTTCTCTGAGCTGGATGGTTTGGTTATGAAGCTTTCATCGTTCTTCTGAACGACATCATCAGCACAAACTTCAGATAGAAGTGAAGTGTTCGAATTTCTCTATATGTGTTTCACAGCTTGTTCTGTGCACCTCGATGTTGATTGGTTTGCTTGGAATGCTTGGTTTGTGTATTTTGGGTCTGCCGTAGAATCGAGGGAGTACTGGTCCACTGGATTTCATTCTCCATTGGTCTTGTTTTGTTATTTCTCCTGCTTTGACTAGCTTGATTAAAGTCTTTGAGATTTGGTTGTCTAATTTTCTGACGGGATTTGTGTCCATCAGTTCGTATGTGCTCTTATCTTCGAGTAGTTCTTCGGCTTTGTTGACGTATTCTTCTTTGCCCATGATTACTGTGGTGCGTCTTTGTCCGCTGGTATTATGACAATATCTTTTTTATTTCTGAGTTCTTTCAAGGCCTTTTGTTCTGGAACAGGAGTCAAACAACTAACTAGCATTCTTGGATATATTGATCACTAGAACTGACGCAGGAAAACTGGAAACTCAAGCATATAGGAAACTGACCCATACAGATCAAATTCTCAACTACAACAGCAACAACCCAAGAGCTCACAAAATCAACTGCGTACACACATTGTTCAAGAGGGCGAGGACACACTGCAGCACACTGGCAGCACGAAAAAAGAAGAGAAATACCTGAAGGACATATTTCAAAAGAACGGCTACCCAATCAACTTAATCAAAAAGCACCAACGACACACAGCATCAGAACCCAAGTCAAGCACAAAAATCAACAAAAGGATCACCCTACCGTACATACAAGGAATATCACAGAAACCGCAACGAGACTGCTGAAAACCTTCGGGATAGGTGTGGCACGCAAACCAACAAAATCACTACAATCAATCCTATGCAAACCAAAGGATGAAATAACAAAGGAAAACAAATCAAACATCATCTACAAAATAAATTGTACCAACTGCGACAAACACTACATCGGACAAAGCGGACGCCCCCTCCACCTACACTTACATGTACATCAATTAGCAGTCAAACGCCATGATATCTCTTCACTTATATCAATACACGTGGATAACTACGGACACTCATTCGATTGGGAAAATGTAGAAATCTTAGACAGGGGAAACTCCAAAAACACCAGAGAATTTTTAGAAGCCTGGCACTCAGGTCAATCAGCAATCAACAAACATATTGAAATCAATCCGGTTTATCAACCAATCAGGAAAGTCATGCATAAATATAGGAACAAAAATCAAACCAATGGGAGACACAACCAAAACAAAGAAGTAAACAATGATAAATTTAAGGTCAACAAGAACCAATCAACATCGAGGTGCACAGAACAAGCTGTGAAACACATATAGAGAAATTCGAACACTTCACTTCTATCTGAAGTTTGTGCTGATGATGTCGTTCAGAAGAACGATGAAAGCTTCATAACCAAACCATCCAGCTCAGAGAACAAAACTCCACCAAAATCATTTACCTGAGTTACAAATCTTCTGTACCATCTCGAAAATTATTATTATTATTATTTACTACGTCATTATTCACCCTCTTTTATTCCTACTCTCTCTATACTTTTTTTCTCGATTTATACAGCAGCTCATCTATGGTGGAAATTCGACTCTATCTAAACGTTCTCGAGTCACTATCCGGTTGAAAATTGAATGTTACCACCGAATATGAGTACTGAAGCAGATTTTCTGAAACCACGTGCACCATTCAAATTGGCTGCCTTCAACGTTCGCACACCTATGCAGGTTGGACAACAGATAGGGCTGGCTATGTCTTTAGAAATTCTTAATATCGATGTTTGCTGTCTATCCGAGACCCGTATTCAGGACTCTGGTGAAGTACTACAAATTCGCTCTACATCTGTCACTTCAAAAAGCTTGTTTTACGTGCGTTTATCCGAGGACCCTGCGGCATCTTCGTCAGGTCTTGCTGGCATTGGTGTCGCACTAAGCGCTAGAGCTGAGGCAGCACTAATCGCTTGGATCCCCATTAACAGTCGGTTATGTGCTGTTAGATTAGAGAGTTCCATCAAAGTGAGAAGAAATCGGCGTGAGAAACGATGTCTTTTCGTCATCTCCGCCTATGCTCCGATATATTGCAGCCAGGATGCAATCAACGATGAGTTTCACCACCAGTTATCTGTTCTTCTCCAGAAAGTGCGTTCGACAGATATTGTAGTACTAGCCGGAGACTTGAATGCTCAGGTCGGGCGTCTAGGCACAGAAGAGAGTCACTTAGGTGGCCGATGGGGACTTGTTGGTCGCAGGACGGATAACGTGGACCGTCTGCTGCAACTGTGCACAGGCCACAACTTGTTTCTGGCTCGAACTAACTTTCAGCACAGTCATCGCCGATGTGCCACCTGGCGTCCTCCCTCTGCATCTCAAGCCTGGACTCCGATTGATCACATCGCGATCAGCTGCCGCTGGCGTGGTTGTGTAAAAGACTGCCGCTCCTTTTGGAGCACCTATCTAGACTGTGACCATGCCTTGGTCTGCGCCAATCTTACCTTACTTTTCAGTGGACAACAAAGTGACCGCCACCAAAGGATTGATGTTAGCAAGCTGGTTGAAACTTCTATTGTAAGTATCTAATCGAGCTAGCTTCTAGGCTAGCTACCATTCCACCGAAAAGTATAGATGAGCGTTGGTTGCAACATATCATGAAGACGTCAACATCTGAATCGAAGCACACGATACAATGGACATCTAGGATGCAGTTAGACGATCTAGACTTCGCATATAATCTGGCCCTTCTATCCCAAACGCAACAACAAATGCAGAAGATGAACAGTGTGGCAGCAGCATCAGCAGCAATAGGTCTCAATATACACAAAAGGAAAAGCAGGATTCTCCGATACAACACAGGATACACCAATCCAATCACAATTGACGAAGATTTGGAAGATGAAAAAACCTTTACATATTTGGGCAGCCTGAAGAAACCCAGTGCTTATCAAAGGCCAACAATCGTAGTGTTTCTTGACATCAGGGCTGCCTTCGATTCGTTGGATAGGACTGTTCTCTGGGATTGTCTATTGAAGAAGGGTGTGCCTGAGAAGTTTATTAACATCCTAAAAGCCCTATATACAAACACCTCAGGCAGAGTGAGGGCATACAACCACCTCTCTCCATTGTTCCATTCGAGCAGTGGGGTTAGGCAGGGTTGCCCAATCTCACCATTCCTCTTCAACTTTGCCATCGACGACATTCTGGAAACAGCTCTGATGGATGTAAGTAATGGTGGTGTGGATCTGTTGCCTGGAGAAAGACTTCTCGATCTTGAGTATGCGGATGATATTGTCTTACTGTGCGATAATGTCCAAGGCATGTAATCCGCAATTAATCAGTTGGCAATCAGTGTCCGTAGGTATGGTATGTGCTTTGCACCTTTGAAGTACAAAGTACTTCTACAAGACTGACAGGATTCTAATCCTGTACTCACTCTGGATGGTGAACAGATAGAAGTAGTCGAGAAGTTCGTGTATCTGGATAGCTACATAAGTGCTGGTGGGGGTGTGAGTAATGAGATCAGTGCACATATAGTGAAAGCCAGAGCGGCTTATGCCAATCTGGGCCACCTTTGGCGCCTTCGTGATGTTAGTCTGACTGTAAAAGGTCGGATCTACAACGCGTCGGTGAGAGCAGTTTTGCTCTATGCTTGTGAAACCTGGCCTCTCTGAGTTGATGATATTAGATGACTCTAAGTTTGATCATCGTTGTTGTCCCAGAGAATTCCACGTCGTGCATTATTTGCCGACTCTGGGACTGGTTGGAAAAAGCGGAGAGGTGGTCAGTGCATGACATGGTGTCGTGGTATGAAAGAAAGCTGCAAAGGACTGGCTTGTGTTAGTCCTTCACGACTCCCTGGTTGGGGTCCGAGAGATGGTGCAACACAGTGGCTAGAGACGTTATCAGATATGGCTCAGAATAGAAGCCAGTGGCGATCCTGCTGTAATCTTCTTTTACTTTCCTCGTAAAAAGTGGTTGTATCTTCCTTAACTGAAAGATTTCTTCTGATTGTACCTTTCCGTTACCCCATTATTACTATTATTATTGTTACACTACCTTACACCAATCTCTTTGTTACTGTTCTCTTTTTTAACGCTCCTTACCTTTTTTTCTTTTTCCTTCTCTTTAAATTCTCATTTTTTTTGTGTGGCGCATATATATTTGTCGCACTCTTGTTCCAATATTTATGTGTCCAAATAAATAATAAAATTAAATTGTAAAAATGCTTTACGAGTAATAGAAGTGACTCATTTGAATCGTGAGTATGAGTTATTAGGGTACACAAACCATTTACAGAGTAGCATTCTTGAATCCTATGCAAATTTGTTTGTTTCCTGGTACATGATGAGAGGGACTTTAAAGATACGGAGCTTAAAGGTGGTGTACAGTTCAAAAATAGTTGAAAGTTTGAATTTATTGGTGTTGACGACTAACTCCTTAAACCAACTTACCAGTAATCGTGAGAATGAGGTTTAATGTCTAACACTAGTAGTTCACACTCAACACAGTCTATCACACCGTAATAACTGTCTTAGTAAGCTTATCGCACAAATCCTTTGTAAGTGAAACTTGATTAACATTTGGGATTAAAGCATTAATTTTATTGGCATATAATGATCAAATATATTACTGTGCAAATAAATGATTCTAATAATGTTATGGATTGCCATACAATTATACGGTGGACAACGTTACATGACTTAAATTTTTCATTTACATACTTTTATGCATAAAATTATATGGTTAATTTGAAATCAACTACAATACTTTGAAAACGCAGAACATGGAACGAAATCAACTTCAACTGTTTTCAAAAGTCATACCTGAAATTCGAAAACACGTTCAGAACCGCAAACTTCACATTTTTCAACTTCTACAGGATCGTCACTCAGCCAAATGGGTTTACCACCTCTATGAAATCGTACGACCTAAATAAGAACAAGAACAAATAAGGAATATATATGTTAGATAGCTATAAACAACACATGACTTGACAATGTCACGATTTAGCACACTTCAAAAAGATGAAAAAATTTTAATACCGATTGAAGTGAGGTTAGAAAACAACGAACAGAAATGAGTAAGAATAAATATGGTGGGACAATAATATGCCTACAACTTGAGGAAAGATGAGAAATTATTAAACCAAAAAACTCCAGAGATTGACCAAAATCTGTAATCATTAATTACGACCACCCAAAATACGTTAACTGCAAAGTCAGCAACTCGGTATACGGATTAGAGTGACCACCTGACTTCCTGAACGAATGTTGTGTTGTAGTCTATGGGTTCAAGACATCTTATCAATATATTTTTAAACCATTCATCAAACAGGACTGAACTGGACTGGAGCTGAAAACTCGCAAATTGACAACTTAAACTGATCTATGACTTTTATCTAGTACACTGTGTCTAAAACCAAACTCCACATGCAGCCCCTTTGAAGTTCTCGATGGTTTCTAGGAAGAGGAATTATAACGCTTCACGGTGAAAGCTGTCTTCGCTAGCCACAAGACTGATGCCCATTGTGAAAACCAGAGCAACAATTAGTACGTGTACGAAATGTCCGAATCATGAGCAAGACAAAGACCATTCATATAGCCGCCACTACACCAGACAATATCGCTCTTCGAGGTAGACAGTGGATGGGAATACGTAACATGTCTTAATCACCTCACCAGATGATGATTTACTACCCCATCAATAAACTTCCGACTATTATCTAGTACCCCATTTATAACCTACGGATCGCATACTCACTGGCCTCAAAATACATGAGTAATGCTTCGAAGACATATATGGTTGAATACCAGTAACCTACGAATAGTCCCTGTTCTTAAAGGCTATGTTTCATAACCACCAAGTAGAACGGAGCGAACTGCCGTGTAGTATACTCGCACATTAGTTGGCAGACGGATATCTCGCCTATGCCATAAATGACGAAAGTTCAAAAGAGCCGATCGAGCTTTTCGAATCCGTAAAGAGACTTCATTAGACTCCAGACCATCAAGACTGATGAAACTCCTAAAATGAGTGAGGCGGTTGATATGTTCAACTGACGCACTCCCCATCATTAATTCAAGAGTAGACGCAGGCCGGTCCTGAAGCAACATTCTACTTTTGGAGGAGGAGGAGGAGAATCACAAACCAAATATGCTTACATTGTTGCTTAAGGTGGACAGAAGATTGCATTTTATCAACGTATTCACCAAACAGAACTATGTCATCTGAGTATTCTAAGTCAACAAGTGAATCTCCTAGTAGATCAAACCCTGAAAAGTCAGACGATAAAAGTGCTATCTTTAAAAACATGTCTATGGCAAAGTTAAATAAAAATGGAGGAAGCAGATAACTCTACCGAGCACCACTTGAAGTAACCAATCCTAATGACAGTTCGCCATAAGCTCTGACTCGACCAGCAGTGTCCGAATAGAGAGCCTGTACAAGGTTTATGTACTTCGGTATGCCTTTCGATGGCAGACACTCCCACAGAACTTCATGAACTAACAGAGTCGAAAGCCACCTTAAGGCCAAGAACTACATCTATCATCCGACGTTAAAAAGTGTGTCTATTTCCCAGAACATGCCGAAACGAGAATATTTGATCTGTACATTTACGTATAGGTCTGAAACCATCCTAGTTTTTCTGAGGTTCGCTCATTACGAGCTCGAGTTAGACGTCGAAATATCATTGGGGCTAGTATTTCAGACACTAAATTAGTTAAACTGATTCCTCTGTGATTGTCGCAAAAGGATTTTAGTCCTTTCTTATAAACTAGGACGGTCAGTAATCAAAGCTAGTCTGATGGGATTACATCCAGTTCTCAGTTTTTAGCTAAAACTTCAGTTAATCTGACTGTTAAAACTGGACAACCACTCTCAAAAATTTCAGAGGTTAGTCCGTCAGACCCTGTTGCTTTTCCTCGCTTCAGGTTTCCTGTAACCTTTCCAGCACCATCAAGAGTTAAATGATGTATGTCCATTCGTCATTTACAATGCATGAAAATAATGGGTAAGTGAAGTGTACTGAAGTTCACTCGAACTTTTCCCTAAATTGTTCTACTCTTCGATTCAATCTCTTGAATCGCGAGAGAACAATAGCCTAGTCTCTTTCCAAGATAGTTTCACTAACAAGCATATATTTAATACCTGTTTCCTTGATAAGTCTAAACAGTTGCCTACTGTTACCTATGGCCGCTACCTTGTCCATATCTTCTGCTTTCGCTACCCACCAATGCTCAAGATAATTAAGCAGGTTTTTATCAGCGTTCATTTAACTTGCTTCTGCACTTCAGCGTACTTGGAGCCAGATGGGATATGTTTCCAAGTAGTTCTGTCGACGTCTCTGAAATTCACTGATTTTTTAAACCTTTCGGTTCAAATAGTAGTATATATTACTGTTGTTTCTAAAGCTTTTTGGATATCATACCAAGCTGCCTCGAGGTAGATATCACCTTTACGGTGAACTATCTCCTCCGTTTGTCCCTGAAAAATATCCTTAACTTCCTCATAATTAATTGAAATCCAAGGGGTTTTTCACGGTAGCATCTCTATGTCCAGTAAGACATAGATAAATACGTTCTCAAACTAGAACATGATCCGAGTCTAGAAATGTAATCCACAGTAAGCGACAGTCTTCTATCGAGCCCCTTCAATCATGGCTAATAGCAATGTGATCTATCTGAGTTAATCGATGAGTCAATTATCGGGGTCTCCACATCAGATGATTTTTCTATTCAAGTTCAAAATTGGTGTTCCCCAAATATCGACGGTTATACGAGCATAGCTACAGCAGACGGTTGCCATTATCTGTTCGCTGAGTCGAAACACCGTAAGATCCACACTACCTGCTTTGGTTTCGGCACCCGAGCAGTATCCCAGCCCACACACAAATCAAGTGACTCGTGTGGCGCATATATATTCGGTGCTCCTTTGTACCAATATTTATGTGTTCAAGTAAAGTCTTATGACTAAGATCTACACAAGTGCCTTTCGGTAATGTAATGATTTTTGTAATGTAGGGATAACTTTAACACTGATTTTTTTGGAGTTAACTAAACTGTACTAAACCACAAAGAAAATATCTAGAAATTTACTGGATATTTTAAAGAGTATCAAGAAAAATAACCTGAGGATTTATGAATCACAAATTAGTACTAGGTAGAGTCAATTAACGGTACATTAACACAGAATATACATATGTAATTACTTGGTCAGGAGCCGATTTCATTGCTTCTCTAAATATTCTAAATCTGGCTTCTTCTTTAGTCTCTTTCTTTGCTATAGATTCAAGCGCTTTAACTTCAGGATCACTGAAAAATTTTAACATTATACAAACAAACGATTTTTACTAACACCATAAACAGAAGGATAACGTATAAGATGAAAACGTTATTACATATCACCTGAGTATTTAGCGTGTTTCGTCTTGGTGGAAATGATAAACCACACTTTCATTTTTGTAGCAAGAAAATAAAGCTGTTGTCTTTACTCGAAAATGGCTGAAAGTGTTCACAGAAAAGAACATTACTGTAATAAAATTGAAGATAGATATGCTATGAAACAGACAAACCTGCTTATTGTATAGATTAAAGGCTAAGGTTACAGTTGTAATGAATTAATGCTAAGTTGATACATTAATTTGGATATGTATAAGCCCAACATATACAGGAAGTGCTTGGTAAATTGTATGAGACTGATAAAGTCTCTGAGACGGTACTCAAACTCATGACAATATTCGAAAACCGGATACCTAAACGATTGAGTCACAACTTTATAGTGCGATTTAGTGCTGGTTTATTGACCACTGTATATAAAGTTTCTCCACACTTCCCCTAGTCGCCAATAAATTCATAAAAATATGTAGGTAAATGACATAAATTTAAACCATATGACGATTATTGTGTAAATATTACTTCATGAAAAACTGGACAATATCGTGAAACACAAATCAAAATGTTCCTTTCGACATATCTTTATACAACTTGTTTTGTCCTTACATGTTGATATCATTAGCCCTGTTGTTTCCCACATTCTTACAACCCACAATTATTTTTTGCAGGAAGTTCTTCATTGCATCATTAGCTGCCTTTCTAACAACAATTAATAAATGCAAGAAAGTACTTTGCTATAAAACCATCTTAAACACAATATGTTTTGAATATACAGCGTAAACTATATCAGTATCACGGACTAATTAATGGAGTATAAATCGTACTAATAATGCTCGACCTAACTTAATACTATTCAATTTACTATTCTAATTCCTCTAATATGTAATTTATTTATTTATTTATTTGAACACATAAATATTGGCACAAGAGAGCGCCAATATATATGCACCACACAAAACAATGAAAATTCGGAGATAGAATAAAAAAACTAAGGACCACAAAAGGTAGTGTGGTCGTAACGATGGAACAGAAAGGTACAATCAGAAGGAATCTTTCAAGTAAGGGAGACACAACCACTATTATGAAGAAAGTAAAAGAAGGTTACAGCAGGATCGCCACTGGCTTCTATTCTGAGCCATATCTGATAACGTCTCTAGCCACTGTGTTGCACCATCTCTCAGACCCCAACCAGGGAGTCGTGAAGGACCAACACAAGCCAGTCATTTGCAGCTTTCTTTCATACCACGACACCATGTCATGCACTGACCACCTCTCCGCTTTTTCCAACCAGTCCCAGAGTCGGCAAATAATGCACGACGTGGAATTCTCTGGGACGACATTCGTAGAACATGTCCAAGCCACCGAAGTCGGTGTTTCAAGATGGTGACACCAATTGAATTATCATCTCTGTGCCCAAACACACGATGCCGAACCTCTGCATTACTGACATGGTGTTGCCACTGAATGTCAGCAATCCTTCGGAGACCAGTCTACCACGTTCTAATCTTAATTTGTTGGATGTTTTATACAATTTTAAGGACTGTGATTTTAAAATCAGGGCAATCACTGTGAAACCAGTGGTCAGTGGTCTGAACAACGCTTTAGTGTCATTAGGTAGATACTAACACTAAGCGTCTACGAGTGTAATGCATTGGTATAGTTTATAATGTAATACGTCTCTTGTATACAGAGTAGCATATTAATAATAACTTTGAACTGGGGTTAAGTAAAACTTATTTGAAACTAATATAGCATGAGTTTCTTTAGGATTTGAGACACAGTTGAAAAGTCAGCACGAAAAAGAGGCGAAGTCCATGATTTTCGCCCTAATTTATTTATTATTATTTCAACACATAGATAATGGTACAAAGAGGCACCAAATACATATGCGCCACACAAATCTCATTCGATATGTGTGAGGGCTGTGATACTGCCCGGGTGCCCAAACCGAAGCAGGTGGTTTTCTTAAGAGGCCACACTCCGAGCCTTCGACCTGAAGGTCTGATCCACAAGGCAGTGGAGCATCGTAAGGAGATGCAGTCCCATGGAAGCCGGTGACCAACAATTGGTTCATTCGCCTTTTTGTTCCCGCAGGGTACTGGAGCCCATGTGCACCATTGGTTTGGAATCCGGTTAAAGCGCCGGACATTCGCTTTTCGTCCTCTCATTTTCGTAAACAACACCCCCGCCACGAGAAGGCAGTGAGTAGGACTTCCCTGGCAAAGGCTATATACGCGTGGCCGTGTGAGAGTATTTCGAGAGGGAGAGCGGACTCTCCCCACTCTCAGCCGTACCAGGGCATTTGTCAAACAAGCAAGTACAAAGGTTACTGTCATGTAAAACTGTCACATTTTGATAAAACAATACAAGTAGTGGGTTAAATTATCATCAACGTTTGTACATAACAGAAAGTCACATTACGACTAATTTACTTTGGAAGTCCCAGGTCTACAGTTTCAGTGTCAGTTTCCACCTCTTCTGAAGTACTTTCATCATTTGAAGAAAAGTTGTCTGCAGGTTCAGAACATAAACGGTACTCAGGAAGTAAGAAACTATTTTGTTCGAATAAGAACATGAAATCGTGACATTTCGAACCACATTCTAACTTGTGTCGTTTCCAGTCTAGAACCTAATTCAATAAAAGAAAATATGTTTAATCGGATAAGTAAAACCGCTGTACCTGGTGCATTTTAGAACAATAAGAAGTTTTTTTACACTTTGAACAAGTTTTGTCTGCTTTACATCCACATATTGGGCAGATAGATGAATATTTCCCAGCCCATGGAATAGAGTTAGCCTTTATCATCGAGTTTAACATGTCGCGACTGGGAAATTCGTTCTCAGGGGGCTCGAAGCTTCGGAATAATATATGAATTACGACAAAATACATAACTACCTGTAATAACAATTTTGTCTTGATAACTGCGATCGAAACACATAGAATGGTACGTGATCAGGCTTATAATGACATTCACTATTTCGGCACATAAATAAAAATAACATTCGATGAAAACAGTCGGGTCTTTCAGATAGAGGGGAGTATATCTAGGCAGTATAAGTAGTTAGGATGCTGAAAATACCTGTAAGAGGAAACACATTGGATTCAAACATACTGGACACTTTAGTTCACTAGGAGATGGTAAGTGTTGAAGAGCTAGCCAAGCTGGTCGCCCACCAACTTTATCTGGGAATAAATGAGAAACCAAGTGCCAGGGTGCACCCTCAACAGCGAAACCAAGGGCAAGCCCAGTTGACATAATAAGGCAAAAATGGTACGACTTCTAACACAAAAGGAGAAAATATTGTATTTAGAGTTTATGCCGCAAAGTGATAGTAAAAAATTAATTGGAAAAATTACATACGAACAATCTTAAAAATCTCTAGGGTAGGTAATTGATGTGTGGGGGGGAAAGATAATGAGTGGTTTTATGCTTAGTCAGACTAGTAGATAGTCTTACAGGTACTAGATGAGTTATATATTTTCCCACACTTATTATTATTGTGATTGTTGTCGGTTTTTGGTGTGGGAATATACTTACGCTCTAGTTGGACGAGTCACGTGTTTTTGATCTGAGTTGTGTTCAAGTCTTGTATAATAGACACTGAGAGGATATCTAGTGTAGATATTCGGCTAAGGTGAATTAACGTCCCATTCATATGAACGAGAAAACCGAGCGTTACAACGGCAACGTAGTGCGTTTCTAAGATGTATGATTAGAAGTTGTTATATGACTTTATGTGCCGTAAATTCGAAAACCACTGGCAAATCTAGAATTATAAGGGATTTTATCAGTTACAGTTGAAGGCTATCAATAATAAACTAAGCAAAAACAAACTAATTAGATTTGTGTACCTTTTTAATGATCAGTTAAGGCACTGTGGGAGGGTGACAAAGTTTACATTCAACTACGTGCATTTTGTCGAAAAGCTCAAAGTAACGCTCGATAGTTCTACCCCTGTACAATGTGATGTGTCATGAAACTATTTTAGCGATTTTATTGCAAGAATACTATCGCTGCCAAAACTATGGTAAGGAGTTAAAGCCCATCGCCTACCCAGATTACTCAAAACATCTATTTATAAAGATAGCTTATTTTTAAATTAATTTAAAAAGAAACATTATTACCACCAAATGCAGTGACAAAACCATCCTATGAACAAATCTCGAAAACAAGAATGTCCAATAATGTTTCATTATCAAGAGACTACGACAGCAGTAGGCGGTGATTACATATTGCGTCTGTTAGCAGAAATACTAAGTAGTTTTTGGCAAACCAATCCATACGTGTTTTAGATATATGTAAAAAAAACACTATAACTAGCAATATAAGCCTACGGATTTAGCTAGGTGTTATCAGGTAGACATCAACAAAGATCTGGCATACTTGTGCTGGTCCGAAATCAGCACACTGCCACAAAGAGAAGGGGAGGAGACTAACAAAAGAAGCAGGGAGAAGGATAACATTAAGAACAGAAACATGCTAAACATGGTTCTAGAGGAACGAATGAAATGTATGGAAATTCACTACACTCCAAATTTAGATAGGCAACAGAGACGGATCGCAATCCATCTTATTAAGGGTCTTTATTAAGAGATTACAAGTATTATGTAGAGCGCAGTAAGGAAGTCTAGAATTTCTGGTTGGTGAAAATTTGTGCCAACAAAACATTGCTAAAACATAGTTAATGATTACATGAACTAAAACAGCTATCACACTCAATCTTAAGTCACTGTAGTACGTTGACATTATCTTCGCCTCTTAAAAATGCAGTCCTGTACACTATTAGCTCACAGAAGTAATCACATTTGATAGGGGTTAAGGGAGTATTTTTCAAAAGTTATAGAGGGACGTACTAGTAAGTCAAATTTTTAATACATCACTACAAAATATGATGAAAGCATTCTATAGCAAGGGCTAGAACAAGGGAATCACAATACATATTACAATTAAATAACATTTTATGGTAAGATATCATGCACTCAGCATCGTCAGTAGATTGGACAATGGTGCCCGAGTCCTCAAGCCAAACGGCTTGAAACGTATTTCGGAATTTATACTTTAAAGTTAACGCACCCCAAATCCCTTGGGCTATGCCAAAGAGGCCGAGAAACTCTCCACCATGGTTCAGTAGGGAGGTTCGCATCCTTCTCCGTAAAAGAAAAATATGGGAGAGATTTAGGTTACTGGGGACCGATGAGACAAAACCTCAGTATCGAAAGGCTCGGGATACCTGTGCCTCAACCCTCCGTAACGTTGTACGAAGTTAAATTGTTAAGGAATCCATAGAATGTCCTAAACGCTTGTACTCCTATATAAACCAAAGGACAAAAAGAAGAGAAAATATTCCTTCACTATGGAGAGACAGTACTGCGTCATCATTAGTGGAAGACGACTTTGGTAAGGCTCAAGTATTCTCAAACTACCTTAGCAATGCATATACCGTAGAAACACTTCTCCCATCAGTACATACAAATCCCCACACACAAACACTGGATAGCGTAACCATTAGGGACTCGATGTCTTTGGTCTGCTAAATAAGCTTGATATGGGTAAATCCACGGAACCCGATGAGACGCATCACAGGCTACTAAAGGAATTATCTAACTTCGTTGTGAATCCTTTAGGTATATGCTTTAATCTACCCGTAACCAACGGTCGTTTACCAAAAGACTGGAGGAAAGCCATGGTAAGTTCTGTCTTCAAAACAGGTACGAAACGAAAACCTGAGAATTACTGACCCGTTAGCCTAACTAGTGTGGTTGTTAAAATCTTAGAAAAGATTATTCATAAGAAGCTATGAAAACCGGATCATTTTAGAGAAGCAGCATGGTTTTAGAATAGGTTATTCCTGTCTCACAAACTTATTAGTGGCTCGTGAAAACTGGTGAGCCCTTAAGGACCGGAAGTTACCTGTAGACGTAGTCTATACTGACTTCAGCAAAGCTTTTGACAAGGTTCCGCACAGCCAGCTCTTATATAAGTTAAGAAATGTCGTGGTTGGAGAGAATCTATTGATGTGAATAAAATACCTCCCAGTTGGGCTCCAACAAAGAGTACCAGTGAACTCCAAGCTGTCTAACTGAGAGACTGTGCTCAGCGGAGTGCCTCAGGGTACAGTTTGGGGCCAATGTCATTCCTCTTGTACGTAAATGACCTTCCTCGTTTACTATCATCACCAGTCTTGCTATATGCTGACAATGTCAGTATATGGAGAGCGATAAAAAGCAAAGGTGATAGCTTAGAACTTCAAAACGACCTGGAGAAACTATCTGAATGGTCTCAAACTTGGAAGTTGCAGATAAATACTTCCAAGTGTATTGTGATGCATATCGGTCATCATGGTACAGATACATACAGGATGAATAACATTGAGCTATCTGTTGTCCAAACAAACAATGATTTAGGAATCACTGTCAGCCAAGACTTAAAGACTACTGCACACTGTCGTGCAATAGCCGCCAAAGGTTTTAGAGCCTTATCGTTGATACGTAGGGCCTTTAACCATGTCGACGCTAACCTTTCTGACTTTGCATACAGTATTCGTGCATCCCAAACTCGAGTACTACATACAAGCGGCCAGCCCATGTCTATAAAAAGACAGTTAGCTTTTGGAAAAGGTTCACAGAACAGCAACTAAGCCGATTCCCGGAATAGCGAAACTCCAATATGATGCTCGACTGGACAAGCTAAACCTATTCCCGTTGTCATATCGAAAATCTAGAGGTGATTTGATTACAGTTTTCAAATTGCTTAGTGATAAGTCTGCACCTGATATGCCCTCTTTTTTCTTGTCTTCCAAAACAGAGAATTTACAAGGACACTCCAAAAAAGTTCATAAGCCTAGGACAAACTACTTATCAGCTGAATATTGACTTTCCCATCGAATCATCAACGAGAGGAATTCGTTACCTCAGCACGTGGTTAAGGATCCATTCATTGACTCTTTCAAAAGAAGGTTGGACCAACTGAGAGACCATCATTGCCAGGAGTCACACAGGCCATCAAGACTCCTGTCCTTTACAAACTGAAAACGAAACGTTGTGCGCCACACATACCACGTAACCGTTAGTTTAAAAACCTGCAATTGACTGAGTTGAAAGCTATACTTTCACCCGGAAGACTTGTCAAACTACTGCAAATATACATTGTTTTGAAGTAGAAGAATCCAAACCTCAGTTCTCAACACAGGACAGAGGTTAATTTGGAGGAAAATTTGAAAAGTAGTCCTTGAAAAGTGAGAAGACATAAACCTATGGAGCTTTAGACAGGTCTACAAGGGTAACAAAATACGAAACAGTACCTAGAAACCCTTGAAGGAATAAATGCAAGGTCCAATTCATTTGGTTAGTTGAGACCAAACGTTGTCAGAGGGAGGTGTGTATGTTCAGATGCCGCTTCACCACTCTGTAGACATCATAATTAAGAAAAGCGCTAGTGCTAGGACACGATGAAGAAAGGACTTACTGTTAACTGAGCTACTAGACATAAAAATAACTCAGAAGGTTAGTAACATCGCTGAATCAACATGTATGGTAACTTATAGGTTGCTAAGGGTCTCTACTTTGCATCGAATGTTACGACTTTTATATAAAAATCCATGCTATTTGATTGTTAGCTCAAATATCTTGATGTCTAATGAAGTATACGGAGATATCTCGAACCATTACCGTGCCGTAACTGTTTGAAAAAGTGTTCCGAGCTTCCAATATCCAATATCTTGGTGTCGAGACTGTATAAACAGACTTGTAAATAAACCCGCAAAATCGATAGCTCTACAAGTCTTCGATATTTCACGGTGATCACATTCAGTCTTCAGTAATAAGTATAATAGGTTGATGAACTTGTATTAATCCTAGCATATTGCTTTCCAGTGAAGGTCCAGCTTCTCTTTGGAAGTATTCACTGATGGGGCTGATACCACTTGCTCGGGTAAGACGTTCCAATCATTGGCTTTTCGATGAGAAAAACGGGACCTCACTTTAAGTTTATTAGATCGTGGTTTATGAATTTTCTTGCTATGACCTCGGAAATTATTAGTGCTGGAGGGAGCAAAAAGATAAGACATTAACACTCAACTCATAATTAAAGATACGAAATGCCAGTATAAGGTCACCTCGTGTCCTACGATACGACAAGGGGAAAAGGTTTAGGCGTTTTAAACGCTCATCGTAAGGGAGTCTAGAAAAACCCTTCACTAATTTCATTCCCACACGCTGGACACGCTCAAGGGAGTTAGTATCCTTTACCTGACACGGGCTAGCTGCTTGGATACAGTACTCTAAATGTGGTCTTATATATGTGGGATATAAAATTCGAAACGTTTCCTCGTCAAAAAATTTGAACGCTCGGCGAAGTGACCATAGCGGACGAAAACCTTTGACAGCGGCTGCTTTGCAATGCGTAGGTGTTTTTAAATCATGACTTATTACTACTCCTAAGTCTTTATGCTCTTGAATGCATGGAAGAGGTTTACCCTCAGTAGTATAACGGTCACTATTACCGTAACCGATGTGCATTAGCACACTCTTCCTACAATTGATTTCTAAGCCCCACTCTCGAACCCATCTAACTAAATCGTCTAAGTTAGCTTGAAGATCCAGATGATCAGCCTCACTTTTTATTGTTCTCCAGATTTTTACATCATCCGCAAACAATAATGTCGACGACTTAAGCAACAACGGTCACTCATTAACGTTTAGAAGTAAGAGCAGAAGGCCTGAGATGGTGCCTTGGGGTGCATCACTTTTGACCGGCTTCCAATCGGATAGCGTTCCATTGACCCTCACTCTCTGTTTGCGGTCACATAAGAAATTTCCTATCCACTCATGTACAGTACCTATTATTCCGAAGCTCGTGAGCTTCTGCATAAAACCTAGGTGTGAAACCTTGTCAAATGCTTTGCTAAAATCTATGAATATCACATCGACAGACAAACCGTTATATAGGGCTGCTGTCCAATCCTCTCTCGCAATAAGCAAGTTAGTCCAGCATGAACGCTTGTTACGAAATCCGTGTTACTCAGGAGCTAACAAATTGTGTAAATAAATCTATGTGGCTTAGCAAACTAACCCGAATCATCTTTTCAAGTAACTTAACGACAATGCTAGTTAGACTGACAGGTCGGTAGTTAGATACTACCATTCTCTGACCGTCCTTAAATATGGGACTGACTATAGCGTCCTTCCAATCTCTAGGGAGTTGAGCGAGTGAAAGGGACATGTTGAAGAGTGTCGCGAGCGGTTGTGAACTAATGTTCGCAAGAGATGGCAGCAGCCGTGAATGTAACCCGTCATGGCCCGGTATCTTACCAGGTTTGAGGTTAGTTATCAACGGAAGGACAGCTTCCACAATCACCTTTACAGATTCAATGACTGGTATCTCGGTGTGAGTGGGACAAGTATTTCTTACGATAAATGTAGAGAAGACTTTGCTAAAATAATCTGAAAAAGTCTCAGATTTTGCTCGATCTGATTCTTTTAGTAATTCCTAATTGTCGTGTAACAGTAACGGGGGAATACCATCACTACGTTTCATTAGCCGTTTAACATACGAAAACAAACTTTTCGAACAAATATGGCTATCATATACTAACTGTCGTTCGTAAGTGGTACGAGATTTGGCTATGGTTTTCTTACAGATATTATGGTATTTTTGGTACTCACGCTCAAATGGTGCATGACCTGTCAACAAGAATAAGTCCCAGAAATGTTTCCTACGCTTTAGCAGCTTCCGGGTTTCCTTATTAATCCATGGAGGGCAATGTGATAGCTTACGTGCCGATCATGGGATAAACGGCGACGTTACGGACTCGAATGTAGCCTTAAACTTATTTCATTCATCTTTGATCAATCCATCCGCGTCGACCGATCAATCAGTTGAGATCGCTCAGTTTCTGATCGTCGAAATATTGGCTCGCCAGATATTGGGACGGGGTGAAGCAGATACGAATTATATACCATGTGTCCTAAACTTAAATTGAATTACGTGATCACTGTTCATTAGTGGGTGAAGGTGTTGAATATCAAGGACATCCTCACAGTGGTGGGTGAGATCGTGGTCCAGCAGTGACGGATCATGATTGAAATCAATATGTGTCGGTTTTGTGATACATTATAAAAGTGCACACTGAATAACGGTAGATAAAAGGTCGCTATCGGGTTTAGCTTCTTTTAAAAATGTATGCACAGCTTTCGACCTTGACGTTAGATCCTGTATTTTAATTACTGGTATCTTACGATTAGTTTTTATTGTAACAGAGTCCTGGGAGTCGAGCGAGTGACTCACAACAATGTTAGACGAAACTTTACTTTCGGACTGGCGGATCAGTCTGAAAGTCCACCAAGGACTTATCAAGTAAACAGTCATTAGTTTTAACTGTCTTCCCTACTCTTCTGCGTTTTCGCGTCATCCATTTTCCATCAGTCGAAACATCTACATTAGAACAACTCGGGACAGTAATTGTCTTATCTGGATCACCAGTCGCAGCTGTAGCAATATGGCCACCAACGTCTAATGAGGTGTCACTCACTGATCGTTTCGAGGGAGAACGTTTAACTGCGGATCGCGCAGGTAGATGTCTGGTTTGCGCCATGACAGCACTTACGACACTAACGCGATCTTCGCCATCAGTACCAATATTATCAGTACGGCCCTCATCAACCTTCTTATTAGCCAACATCAGGAGGCTAACTGCTTCCTGGATGTTTTGCTGGAGCAACAAAAACTGCAAAGCCAATGAGAGTTGGGTTTTGAGCACCTTTTATATGTAGTGGGGCTTAATCGGGTGCCCATCTTATGGAACCACTTATTACATTCATCATATTGCATCCCCTCCTCCACGGGAAATAAGCAATATGGTTGTCCACATTTATGAGCAGATCTGGCCATCTTGAAAATCAACTATAACGGTGATACAAACAGGATATGTAAAAGGATTCTCAAACCTCATCAAAATAATCAAGTAAAAGTCGACCAAGTATGCTTCGATGCTATAAATACACAAATGCAAAATCGAAACACTCAATACAATATCACTTTAACTGATGTAGATGCAATTAAAGTATAAACAGCAGTTTTGATGCGTAATTTACGATCAAAACAGTTAATTAACTCAACGAGAAACAACACCACTGTCCTTTTAAATAGAGCGCGTTAGGATCCACCTAGCTAAAGGAGTCCGATCACATCCGCACAAAATCACTAGTGAGAACGCCGTTTTCAACTTCTCCTGTGACAGCTAGCCAAATTAGATCAGTCACTTCTAGATATATTGATTACCTATCAAATGTATTTTCGAATCTCGTCGCTCCTGACTTTTGATTTCACTGGGTGGGCGCGATTTAATTATGGGTGTTACTGGATAAAGTGTTATGAAACTCTCAATACTTGCTGCATCTTCAGACGGTATTTTTGTGTTCACTTCCTGTTGTTTGGGTACAACTCTAGGTTTTTAGTGATGTGTTATATTCGTTATCATAACACTTTATGACCGAGAAGTGAATTGGGTAAGATTTAGGGGATAAGTGTTCCTGAATATATGTGGAAATAACTTCTTTACAAGCTTATATATCAGTAATAAACAACCACAATAAGACCAGGTAGAGATTACTGAATACAAGTGAAAAGAGCATTGAAATAACACCATATTATGACCGCTTTGTAATTGGATTGGAGTTAGAATTACTATCAACTGTATAGGAATAGAAATAACTCTGACAATATAATGTCTAGCATTTGTGACGTAGTGAAATAAATCCAGAACTGCACTAAACTGGTCTAATTTGTATACTACTGAAAAGAATGTAAACTACATGGTGTCAGCTACTCAAAGTGGATCGAAGTAATGTAATGTGATTATCTGATAAATGTATAGATAGATAAATAGATAGATAGACAAATAAATATATGGGTGGATAGATGCGTAGTGGTAAACAAATCCCTGAAATATGTAGTTCACGTAAGTTTCCGACAGTGATGCAGAACTCAATAATTTTGCTGGACAAACTTAGGTGAAGGCGCTTGGTTACACATCCGCACCAGATCACGAGTGGGTACGCCGTGCCACTCATTCGTAAAAGCTGCTAGTCAGCTTAGACCAAACGCCTCTCGACATAAAGATAACGTTACAAATAAATTTTTGAACCCCTCTATTTCTGTCTTCCGATTTGACTAGCTTCGTATACGTTGATTATGTAGGTGTTACGTGTAAAGGCGTTGTCAGAATACGAATACCTATGGCATATTTAGATAGCCAGATAGATAGATATTCAACAAAAGAGAGAGATATTTGGAGTGTTCAGATATAACGCACTCGAATTAATCAAATAACTGCTCGCAAGTTAATCAACAGTGACGAGCTTGTAGCGACACTGAACCCTAGCCGATCGACCCATGAAGCCGAGCATACAGTTGCTGGATAGAAATATGTTCACCAACTGGCAAGAAGAAAAGGCCAACAATGGAGAACGCGTGAACACAAATTCAGTTCGGCTGGATGGCATGGCTCAGTTTTGCGGGCGTGGTCATTCTGTATAATTTGTCTTTACTAACATTAAATGTAATATCTTGCCTTCAGCTCAAATGTGTTCTTCAGAAGCACTGAGTATCATTTTGTTATTTGGTACGATATGATGAGTCAATGTAGACAATGATGTGACTTCCACATGAGATATTAAAGACTAGGTGATCACATCATGACAAATCTAGAAATTCGATATTGGGTTTATTGTTAGAGCGGTACTAATAACGGAAGTGGACCAGAATTCTACACTACCTTCAACAAATATGACCCTGGCCCTCATTTGTCTTCTGGTCAATATTACTGTGAGATATCAGAACATGTCATGTCAAGATCCTCTTTAGACACTCCAAGTTTTATAGACAAGAGCCAGTTTGCTTTTCTTCCTTTAATGGAGCATAAAAATAATTCAGGTGTTAAAAGAAATTTTTTTAGCGGGAAACCTCTTCCAATCAATCACACGTTTGTAATGACTAGTGCCGAAATGCTTCATATCACTATTATTATTATTATTCACAAACATCTTATGGGTACATAAGTGTTGTGAAGAAACCATTTCGGGTATCTTCAGAAAATGCAATAATACACAATTTTCAATAATGTTAGCATTATACTTGCCATATTTAAAAAATAAAATAAAATATAAAAAAAATAAAAAAATTTAGAATAATAATAGTAGAATATTAATAATAATAAATCGGGTCTGTGTAATTGAGAAGAATATTGAATTGAGTTTAAAGAAGGAAATGGAGAAAATAAGGGAATAGAAATAAAGGAGACGTGAAATACGCAAACAGTGTAATAGGCGTGTTTATAAACACAGAACAAGAATAAACGACTATGTGTGTATCGTTAAATTAGTAACAAAAAATAATTAAAAAAAATTAATTTCTCATTGTAGTAAGACATGACGCTAGAATAAATGTTTGTGCAGTTATAGTTTAGAGTGATGCTATGAAAGTCACAATTAAGTTAAAAGGATAATAAAATATCACTATGTATGAGTCATATATGCATAGTGAAGATAAAACGAATCTGAGAAGTTAATTTATATGTAACACAAGTTATTGTCTTAAGTACAAACTTCATAATCTTAAGAAAAGTTTCATCCATGATAAGAATAATAATTGTGTAATGAATATCAACCCCAGAAGGAAACCAGCAATTGAAAAAATAAAATAAAAATCCTTTAAAGCACTCGTATGAATACATTTAGATTTATGTAATAGTATACAGAGTGAACCCGGATATTAGTATAAATATTTGTGCAATAATAATTAAGATTGATGCTATGAAAGTCAAAATTGATTTCTGGAGTTAAATATGTTTAGAAGGATAAGAAGAGATAAAGAGAATATCTAATGTGTCGGGGAATTAATAATGATATTAATAACGGTAATAATGATAAACATGAACATAAGCAGACTTCATATATTAAGATAATGAGAAATAATACAAAATAGACGTGAAAAGATTTAAAGTTTTTATTTTGCTTTTCAAGCAATTAAATAGATGACGGACCTTGTTTGTATAAATCATTATTGAATACATTGATATTCAATAGGTGACATAATCCACTTTCGGAAACAAAATCGTCAAGGAGACCTTTGAACCGGGTTGAAGTTTCACTGCAACGGAGGTTCACTGGCAGTCTGTTCCACATGGTTGAGTAGCGAATGAGGAAAAAATTCTGACGTAAGTTTGTGTGGGTTCTTGGAATCGCTAGAATATTCTCCTTATTGCGTAGATTGTGGGATGATATTATAAGGTATGAATGGGTGGATACCGAAGAGTAGGAAATACCGTTAATAAACCGGTAGATAAAGACAAGATTTAATTTGATACGTCTGATCCAAAGAGGTTCTAAGTTGAGTTGTTGACATCTTTGGTGATAGTCTTTGTTATCGGAATACCCCAGAACAGCTTTGGTGAACTTTCTTTGAACACCTTCAATTCTAATCAGATTATGTCTACTATTACTGTAAACTAAAATACCATATTCAAGAATGAGTAAGACACATTTTCTGTATAGTAACAATCTCGATTCGATATTATTGAAGTTTATCATTATCAATCCGATGAGCTTTCTAGCTTTGGACACTTGAGATATAATGTGTTCAGAAAAGTTCAGACTGTTGCTATATCTTAAACCCAGGTCACGAACAGTGTTGAGAGGTTTGAGTGTATGTGTCTGTACAGTCAGATTTAAGTTAAGACAGCGATCAATGTGAATAAATCCACTTTTGTCAACATTAAGTGGCATATTCCACGAAATAGTCCATTCGTACAACTTGTTTATTTCCTCCTGGATTACCGCTGAAATATAGCTTTCTTTCATGGGAGAAGAGAATGAATAAACTACTTTCAGGTCATCAGCAAAAAGGAAAGGCTTACTATACTGAAAGAGGGAACATACATCATTGATAAAAAGGAGAAAGAGTAATGGACCAACCACACTTCCTTGTATAACCCCACTTGTTACATTTACAGGTTTAGAGTAGCAAGATCCAAAGCGAACGATTTGGCTACGTTCTTCTAAAAAAGATTTGAGCCAAGATAAAAGGGGATTCTGAATGCCAAATGAAGAGAGTTTTAAAAGAAGAAGTTTGTGTGAGACACTGTCGAAAGCCTCACTAAAATCGAAGTAAAAAATTATCACTGACTGGCCAACATCTCTTCTCTGGGTAATTTGATCAAAAAACTCCAGGTGCGATGTGAAACATGAGCGTTTAGTCATAAACCCATGTAGGGATGGGCTGATCAGACTAGCTGAAAGTAAAAGTGATAGTAGCTGTTTGTGGATGATTTTTTCCATGGTTCTTGAGAGCACGGATGTCAAATTAATTGGCCTATAGTTAATAATATCACTACGTGGTCCTGTTTTGAATCTAGGCGTGATAAGGGATGTTTTCCATACAGATGGATAGGTCCCATATTCCATAGATTGAAAAGTTTCAAACAAAATAGTGGAAATTCTCTACTTCCATATTTCACAAATGATGTAGGTATCCCGTCAGGTCCACCATCATAAGACGTTTTCAAGGCAGTTATGGCCTGCTTGATGGCAGAGGGTGTGAAATCAATTTTCGACAGATGTCTGGATGTTAGCATTGGAAATGTAATGCTGGAGCTTTCAGTTCCAGTTTTGTAGCACTGCGAGAAGTGCTTGCTGAATTGTTCGCATATAGTATTCGGGTCGTTAACAATGCTTCCGTTAACTATGAAGAATTTGGTCGTGCCAAGAGAATTTGACTTTACATGGGATTTAAAAAGTCGAAGTATTGATAATTCTGGGTTTTACTACGTAGAACTTTATTTTCTATATTCATGAAATACTTACGTTTAGATGAAACATTTCTGTTGATTAATTTAAGTATACTCTGAAGTGCATACACATCATTCTGCTCATAGTAGCGGTATTTTAATTTCCTCAGCTTTCTTTTAAAAGTATTTTGACCACTATTAGCATTATAAGCCACACGGCCAATAACTGGAGGAATGCAGTCAAGGCAATATATCAGGATGTGGTATAGATTGGAAAGCGCAATGTCAACATCATTTGTGGTAAAATAAGTTTCCCATGGTAAACATTGAATGAGAGTTTCAGTCCGTTTCCATGTTTGTTGATCAAAATATCTGCTCTGGTACGTCATTGAAGCTTTAGAATTCAATTGTATGGCGTTTAAAGAGTGAATAATACTCAATACAACTCTATGGTCACTCATAAAAAACTCATGACTGGTATGCACTTAGATAGAGTCTATGTTGATTGTGAACATTAAATCAAGTGTATTATTCCCCCTGGTTTGTTTTCAGATCTGTTGAACCCATCCACAAATTTCTAATGTTTCAACTAGCTTGTTATATCGACCTGGTACCGGAGTCAAGCCTCATGTAATTTTTGGCAGATTAAAATCACCTCCGACGATTTTAAAGATATGCGGTTGATGCGAAGCAATGGAAAATATGTTTGTTAGTAATCTGTCAAACTTAGTATCCGCATGAGGTGGTCTATATATGCATCCCACCAGTAAATAATTTTGGGATCCACAGTTTACAGTAACCCAAGTGGAGTCTTCTATAGCATCAAGGGATTTATCCTCAAATTTGCACGCTTGAATGTCTGAACGGACATAGATAATTGTACCGCCTCCTAATTTATAACATCTATCGGTTCTAAAGAAAACGTAGTTATCTACATTCAAGGAATGATCGGATATAGATGAATTACACCACGTTTCCGTAATAAGTACAATGGTTGGATTTAAAAGGAATAAAAGAGTTTTAAGATGAATAATTTTATTGGAGAGAGAGCGGGCATTGAACGAAAGAATAAGAAACTCAGAGTCATCATAGTGAAGCAGGTTAGAGTATAAATCGCAATTGGTAGTTCCATGAATACTCATAGGATTAGCTAAGGTAAGAGTCGTGTTGCGAGGAGAAATAGATTCAACCACTTTGTCATCATGTGAAATATGTTTACCGTTGCCTGAGTACGTCCAATGAAGAAGAAAACTCAACTACCCAAAAAAGCGCCCCAAACTGACAGAATTGTGAGGTCTCTGAAATAATATAGACTCTTTAGCATATGGGAGTTAACAGATTACAACTATATTATGATGTTTTCGATAGCTAACATAGGTGATTTGTGTCTATGACTGGGGGCCTGCTTGGTTTGGATAGGAATACCATAACCAACCAGCTTACATCAAAATAATACCTCAAAGTTTATACCTCTCATGGATCACTGCTCCATCGTATCCAGGCTATGGCTACGCTGATGACTGTACACCACAAAGTTATAACAAAAATATATTGGTCAGAGTGGGTGCGAGAAGCAGAGTTTAACTCATATCTCATAGGCCAGTTAACTAGAAATAAACCCAACTCTAGTTCGTTATTTTAGCAGTCTAATTAGCGACCATTCAGAATAAAACGGAAATTACCAATTTCGCCATCTTTGTAAGCAGTGGTAGTCGGCTTGCCTAGTTTTGTGATTTTCCCCTAGTATTTTTCGTGTCGCTGCAAATTTTATTCATTCATCGTGCAGAAATTCGGTAATTAATGTCATACTCTCAATGTTAGCACTAATATTTTTAATCAGTTTTATTTTTTCGTCTTCTTCTGCATTCTTTCTGACATGCTTATGTGAGTTATGTGATAAAATGTCAGTCCATTTCGTTTTTAGTGTTACTTTGTAGATATTTTCCTTACTATCTAGATACCAGACCCCAGCGTAAACTTTTTTTAAAATCTAAAATCAGTATTGGTCTCATCTCATCCGTCGACGAGTAAAAGAAATACTGAGTGTACATGTATCAATACCATTGTTATATACAAGAATATTATGAGATCCGAGTACCCGAAAACCTGGAACCAAGTTGACAATGCTATTGAACAATTGAAAAGGTTTCGTATTTGAAAATATAGCATTATTAGATCAGTTGTCGCGTGAAAGCAAGTTGAACGATAAAAAACTAGAAATTCGCAATGAGTATGCTGAGTTTATCTGTTTTTTTGGTCAGAAAAGAAAGCTGAGGACCATAGTTAGAGTGAAAGGATAAATAACTGTTGTCATATTCGCTTCCTAACAGATCAAATCTTACCCATTGCCAGCCCCTTTCAGACGCCTTCGAAATACGCAACCGAAAACACATATAAAACGAATGACTTCGTTCTGCACCTTCATTAATGCATCGGCTATTTCGGAAGGAAATAAGATTGCGGTTTCTAGAAGCTCTCAAAAGTACGTGGATTTATTCTCGACCGACAGTTACACGTTGCAACTCAACATCCATAAAGCGTGCAAATTTTCAAATCTACCGTACGAGTCTGTGGTGGTTCCCAAGCAAAAGGAGCTTATACAAAATATATTGATACACTAGATTAATAATGATATGCCAAAAAAATTAATAGTAAAGAAAACTAGATGTCTGTCCGTTAGTAAAACCAAAGGTAACAAAATACCGTTAGCAATACAAAAGGTATATTAAACAAACAGACACTAACAGTTACTATAGAATGAATATTATTTGTGAACTTCCTCATGAGAACAACGACCACAAACTGAGTTCACTTGATTGACAGGTGTTCCTCTGCAAGTGACTGCACCAATGACGTAATGAGGAAGACGGAGTCCAATAGTATTATACAATAGTAATCCGCACCAAAAGTCCAACGTTGCGTCGGAAGGCCTATAATGATGTTATAATACTATTATAGTCTTCAATCAAACGGTGGCCAATAAAACAGAAGAACAAACGGCGTAGATAGTGTTCTATATTTTAAACAACGCGGTAGTGGTATCGTATATCATTCATCGAAACAATTATCATCATCTTTTTAACAAGTGATACAGCAAAACAACAGATATTGAATAAAAATGTGGTTACAAATAAAGTGTGATAAACTAGAGAAAAATGTGGTTTTTATTTTTGTTGTTACAAAAATCACTGAATATATGTCACCATATATTTTCCCCCCCTAGGGCATGAGTCGGTGGAAGTATGCCCGACGTAAAACTCTAAATGCTTTGGAGGGAGGAGAAACTTACACAACGAAAAGGGTAAACAAATGTTATTTTAAAAAATTATACGTGTATACATATTCAAAAAAAATGTTTCTCTTGTAATAAAGAGATTTTATTGTATATAAAAAGTTTCACAACAATAACGGAGTGTATAATAATAATAATAATAATAGTAATAATAATAATAGTATCAGTATTAATAACGGTAATTAAATTGAGAGTTCACCGAGAAGTGTAAATACATGTATAAATTTTGTAAACAATTAGTGATAAACTGAACGAGTCCAACGAAATTGTATATATTTGCACAATTAATAATAAACATCATATGAAACGCATACACATGTAGAGAAAAACATAATGAATTTATCAAAATTAGTAGTACATAAGAATTTTTTTAGAAAAAAAATGCTTGCATAAAAAATGTTATTAGTAACTCTGCTAATATGGATATTCAATCACATTACAGGTAATGACAGAATAAATATTAAGTAATTAATTCAACATAACGTTTAGGAAAATGTACATGTCTTTCTGAACGAGTTGTTTTCGTAGAAGGTAAAGTGTCGGAACTAGGATTTAAATTTGTAGGAGCTACAACCTTAGTACCGTCTGTTTTATGAAGTATTGATTTCATAGGAGTTGGTGAAGAATTATTTGGAAACATTGGAAGCTGCGTTGTGTGATTGCCGCTGTCTTTAGACGGCTTTCAGCTGTCATGTGTTTCAGATTCTATAAAAGCAGGTTTTATCCTGTCGATTGAAACTGTTTCTTTTTTTCCGTTCTTATTGATTATGAAATATTTTGTTTGCCTCTCAGCTACTTCATATGGTCCTTCATAAGGATGTTGTTGAGGACGTCTTACGGAGCCAACACGAACAAATACAAATTTACACGTATTTAGATGCTTGCTAACTTGCTCTTTTAAGACAACTGACCGAGGTGCAATAGGCTTAATATTATTCATATGGCTCATCAGTCTTTCGCAAAAAGAAGTGGGGTCCGTACATACGGGTTTGCTATTATGCGTCACTAGCTGACCCGGTAAGGTTAAATTAGTTCCATAGACGAGCTGTGCCGGAGTACATTGTAGGTCTTCTTTAATTGTGGAACGTATGCTTAGTAAAATAAGAGATAGGGATTCACTCCATCTAGAAACGTCAGGTTGTACCATCAATGAGCTTTTCAGTTGTCTGTGGAATCGTTCCACTAGTCCATTCGCAGCCGGATGGTATGCTGTTGTAGTGATGTGATGGATTCCTAAACTGCGGGTGAATTCATTGAACAGGTGAGATTGGAACTGTGAACCTCTGTCAGAAGTAACTGTAGAAGGTACACCAAAATTAGCGATACATCTGTCGAGGAATACAGCAGCAACATTTTCTGCGAAGATATTTTTTATTGGTCATGCAATTGGCCATCTAGTCAAACGGTCCACTGCAGTAAAAATGTAAGTGAAACCATTAGATGGAGGCAGAGGACCAACTAAATCAACATGAACATGTTGTAAACGATGGTCGGGTAGACTAAATGTTGACGGTGTTGTAATCGTATGTCTATGAATTTTACTGCGCTGACATTGTACACAAATCCTGGTCCATTTTTTTATATTTGCATTCATCTTTGGCCAAACAAATCTTTCAGCAATCAGTTTCACAGTAGCACGAATCCCTGGAAGGGATAGTGAATGAAGACAATCAAAAACTCTTTTTCTGTACACTATTGGCACAAAAGGTCTGCGCGTTCCAGTAGAAGTATCACAAATGAAAGTAGAGTCAGAATGCGGTATAGGAACACTTTTTAAGGACAAGCTCGAACTTTGTTTACAAGCATCAAGGTCAGGATCATCTGTCTGCAAACGTGCCATGTCTATTAAATCGATTCCTTTGGTGAAGGAAATTGCATCGACATTGAAACGTGACAAAGTTTCCGCAACAACATTTTACGCACCTTTTATAAACTGTATGTTGGTCAAAAATTGGGAAATATAATCTAATTGTCGCACTTCTCTAGGGGAATAATGGTCACTCTTCGCGTTAAAGGCATAGGTTAAAGGTTTGTGATCAGTGAGTATCACAAAGTCCCTGCCTTGCAGTAAGTGATTAAAATGTTTAACAGCTAGATAAATAGCCAATAGTTCTCTACCGAAAGTGTTATATCGGGTTTGGGTTGGTTCTAGCTTCTTTGAAAAGAAAGCAAGTGGTTTGACCTTATTATTCACTCGCTGTTTTAGCACTGCACATACTGCTGCCTGTGATGCATCTGTACACAGGATTAGAGTTGGTTCCGGATCAGGGCTTAAGTAGGTCAGCATGGTAGTAGAAGCGATTGCTATTTTAGCTGCAAAAAAGGCATCTTTCGCTTGGGAGGGTAATGTGAACTTTTTGACTTTACCTTTTAACACCTCCGTCAAAGGTTGTAGAATGGCTGAGCAATGTGGAATAAAGCGACGATAAAAATTGATCATCCCCAAAAACGTCGAAGTTTATTCCATGAGTCTGGTTCTGGAAAATTCTTGGTGGCTTCTATTTTTGTATCCAAAGGTTTAATTCCACGTTTGTCGATCCGGTGACCTAAAGCTCTCAACTCCGAAAATACATTTGGATGGGTTAATCACTATGCCATATTTCTGAAATATTTCGAATAATTGATTTAGGTGATCAATGTGTTCATGGAGCGAACTGCTAGCTATTAATACATCATCAATATACACGGAAACAAAATCTAGGCCTTTAGTGAACTCATCCATAAATCGTTGAAATGTTTGTGCGGCGTTCTTTAATCCAAAAGGCATTCTTAGGAATTCAAACAAACCAAATGGAGTAATGATGGCTGTCTTTGCAATGTCCTCGGATGCTACTGGAATCTGGTGATACGCTCGCACAAGATCGATTTTAGAAAACTTTTGCTTGCCATGTAAACTGAGAGAAAAATCATGTAAATGAGGGATTGGGTAGCGATCCGGTAACGTTATGTTATTCAATGACCTATAATCACCACAAGGTTGCCAATCTTGGTCTCGCTTGGACACCATGTAGAGTGGGGATGCCCAGGGACCACTTGACGGACGTATTATACATAGCTGCATCATATGATCAAACTCAGCTTTTGCAACATTCAGTTTGTCCGGTGGTAATCGGCGTGGACGTGCCGTAGTTGGTTGACCTTTAGTGATGATCCGGTGTACTACAGAATGTTGGACCATGTTTTCACTGTAGTCTGGTTTCGTTATTTTGGGAAATTTAGATAAAATAGTGGCGAATATGTCGTTTCCTGGGGTGTCAATTTTAATACTATGTATGTGGTAGTCCGACTGAATTCCCTGGACTTGAAGGTTCGTGCAGGAATCGTTAAGTTTTCTTCTCTTAACGTCAATTAGTAGGTTGTAGAAACTTAGAAAATCTTCACCTAGTATAGGGTGGCGGACATCCACAATAATGAACACCCAGGTTAAATAACGTCTAATTCCCAAGTTTAATGTTGGAAATTGTTCGCCATATGTCTTTATTTCGGTTTTACTAGCTGCCCTTAGAGTACATTTTCCACTCTTAGCAATAGGTTTATTGGCTAAGGTAACTGGGATGACACTGACTTCAGCTCCAGTATCTACTAAGAATTCGTACCCTGAAGTTTTATCAAGAACATGGAAAAGACGAGTAGGCGCATAATCAGAAGCATTTGTCGCTACCATGGTTTGGTTGACACGTTTCGGTGAGGAAAATGACTTGAAAATTTTACGAGACGTAACACATTTCCTAGCTTTGTCACCATATTTTTTATGGTACCAACATATGTTGTCGTCGTTTTTATTTGCTTTTGATTTACCTCTATTCTTACTCCTTCGAGAACTAGAGCGAGATCTTGTAGATGTGAAATTAAGATTAATAATAGTAATGCATCCAGTTTATTTTCAAGACTGGCGACAGTTCGTTCATGATGTGTTCGTAGTTCGCCTAGTTCAGCAGTTGACGATGCTATGGTGGGAGTTTGCTTATCGTTCGAAGTTTCAAATATTGTCTGTACGTAAGGTGTAGTACAGGGTGTAATTTCTAAAATTTTATCGACCATGCTAGCAAGACTTTCTAAATCTGATGGTTGCTTAGAAGCGCAAAGAATTTGTCTAACTACAGTTGGCAAACGTTGTAGCCAAATCTCCTTGAGGAAAGCATCATCAAATTTATAAGGGCCAGCCAATTGTCTCATGTGGCGTAATAATTGAGACGGTGACTTGTCGCCTAGGTCACATTCGTGCAGTAACTGTTGTAATCTCTTTTCATCCAATAATGAGGAACGTTGGATAATCGCATGCTTCAATTGATCATATCTCATATCTCATAGGCCAGTTAACTAGAAATAAACCCAACTCTAGTTCGTTATTTTAGCAGTCTAATTAGCGACCATTCAGAATAAAACGGAAATTACCAATTTCGCCATCTTTGTAAGCAGTGGTAGTCGGCTTGCCTAGTTTTGTGATTTTCCCCTAGTATTTTTCGTGTCGCTGCAAATTTTATTCATTCATCGTGCAGAAATTCGGTAATTAATGTCATACTCTCAATGTTAGCACTAATATTTTTAATCAGTTTTATTTTTTCGTCTTCTTCTGCTACTATCCATGTCGGTGCATTCTTTCTGACATGCTTATGTGAGTTATGTGATAAAATGTCAGTCCATTTCGTTTTTAGTGTTACTTTGTAGATATTTTCCTTACTATCTAGATACCAGACCCCAGCGTAAACTTTTTTTAAAATCTAAAATCAGTATTGGTCTCATCTCATCCGTCGACGAGTAAAAGAAATACTGAGTGTACATGTATCAATACCATTGTTATATACAAGAATATTATGAGATCCGAGTACCCGAAAACCTGGAACCAAGTTGACAATGCTATTGAACAATTGAAAAGGTTTCGTATTTGAAAATATAGCATTATTAGATCAGTTGTCGCGTGAAAGCAAGTTGAACGATAAAAAATTAGAAATTCGCAATGAGTATGCTGAGTTTATCTGTTTTTTTGGTCAGAAAAGAAAGCTGAGGACCATAGTTAGAGTGAAAGGATAAATAACTGTTGTCATATTCGCTTCCTAACAGATCAAATCTTACCCATTGCCAGCCCCTTTCAGACGCCTTCGAAATACGCAACCGAAAACACATATAAAACGAATGACTTCGTTCTGCACCTTCATTAATGCATCGGCTATTTCGGAAGGAAATAAGATTGCGGTTTCTAGAAGCTCTCAAAAGTACGTGGATTTATTCTCGACCGACAGTTACACGTTGCAACTCAACATCCATAAAGCGTGCAAATTTTCAAATCTACCGTACGAGTCTGTGGTGGTTCCCAAGCAAAAGGAGCTTATACAAAATATATTGATACACTAGATTAATAATGATATGCCAAAAAAATTAATAGTAAAGAAAACTAGATGTCTGTCCGTTAGTAAAACCAAAGGTAACAAAATACCGTTAGCAATACAAAAGGTATATTAAACAAACAGACACTAACAGTTACTATAGAATGAATATTATTTGTGAACTTCCTCATGAGAACAACGACCACAAACTGAGTTCACTTGATTGACAGGTGTTCCTCTGCAAGTGACTGCACCAATGACGTAATGAGGAAGACGGAGTCCAATAGTATTATACAATAGTAATCCGCACCAAAAGTCCAACGTTGCGTCGGAAGGCCTATAATGATGTTATAATACTATTATAGTCTTCAATCAAACGGTGGCCAATAAAACAGAAGAACAAACGGCGTAGATAGTGTTCTATATTTTAAACAACGCGGTAGTGGTATCGTATATCATTCATCGAAACAATTATCATCATCTTTTTAACAAGTGATACAGCAAAACAACAGATATTGAATAAAAATGTGGTTACAAATAAAGTGTGATAAACTAGAGAAAAATGTGGTTTTTATTTTTGTTGTTACAAAAATCACTGAATATATGTCACCATCAATCTTACTAATATTATTTGCATTCATATGTGAAAAGAGTCATTTCTCATGATTCTATGACGAATGTCGCTTGTAACATATCATCTTCACTGAGTAACCTACTACAGTAAAAACTGTATACTCTATAACAATTTAATATTGCCTGTAGGCTGTATACAACATCTAACGGACTGTTATTTGAGAAGGAATTGTTATGATTACATTGACTATACAGAATTATGCGACAAGCAATTATGCTCTACTAAAAAGTGTCTTGAATGTTGTCGTATATGTGCTTCGTTTGATTATGCGTTTTACTCAAATTAGCTAAATATAGATAATTAATTCTATAAAGTTAAAACGATATGAGCCAATACGATTTACAAAACAGAGGACCATAGTCATTTGGACAATTGCACAATTGCATGAACTGAACTTAGCTTCATATCTCTTTCCTTCATTCACTGTCATTCTACTTCCAAAACAATTACTACTTTGGATATCATTCCGGCTTGTTGTAAGTTCCGATATGATGAAAAGTACTTATTGTCATGGCTGAATTCGCGGCATAGTACAGTCTTTTAAAAATGAAAATTACATCATAATATGACAATTTCACTGACAACATGAACGTAAACATGACCGTTATTTCGGTTCATGATACACTAAGTTGGTGTGACAATTTTGATCATAATAACACTGGACTAAATCCATGACATGCAAGTGGATGGTGCGCGTTGCGTTTTATTGACCATGATGAGTATCGGTAAATTCTTTGGCATTCACTGACCAGATTGCTGGATGATTTGCTTTGGTCACCGTGATATCTCACTAGCCCTACCAGGTTATAAATCAGCCCAAATAAGAAACATTTACACAAAAGAATGGGAGAGACATTAGTTTTTTGATAAGAATACAAGGGGCTGAAAGACATTCGTATCATGACCTGCTACATCTTAGACCATCCGACCATCTCAACGAAGTGATAATTCCAGAGGGTCATCTTTACAACCTACGCGGAAGCCCTACAAAAATAGGTCACAGAATGACTGATATTCATTTCAAGCCCCTTTTACTCTCACTACCTACTAGTTACATGTAAAGCTCTCTTCAAGCTTTCTTGTCTACAGATCCTTTTGTTGGAAATTGGATTTCGATCACTAACAATGTTGAAGTGGCGGAATTTCGTGGACGTGTGTTACCTCAAAATGTAGGGTGACTGTATATTTTGTTAAAATATGGTATTTTTCTTATCTGTGCATAATCTATCAATTTTTCGTAAAGTTTTTCCTTACAAACAAATTTATGGTACTCCAAAATAGCTTGGCTTGTACTCTTTCTGTTGAGCTTCGTCGTTCTCGAAAATTAGTAATGTTACTTAAATACATTATCTCCTTCCCTTATTTATAACAGGGATCGTCTGAGGATGATAATTTCTCTATCCATTCGTACCAAGGCAGCAAGGAGCGAACGCAAAAAGTCGATTGGTTTGTACAAGCTCTTGCCAAATATATTGGATCATAATTCTAAGTGAATTAATTTCAAAACGTTAGAGTCACTGTTATCAAACAGTGAGCGGTGCATTAGCTTTGTTTCGATAAGTGTCTGTCAGATATCTTTAATTCAAATCATTTGAATGTTAGTATTGTTGTTTATGTTGTCATTATCTATCATGCCAGTATATTTCGTTTGTGAAGTGTTGTAATCACGCGTACACACTTTCTTATTGATCCTTCAACATAACCATATCATTATTTCATCGGGAATGTAATCTTACAGGATATGTATAAGCATTAGCAAACAGAGTTCCTGTTTCTATTATGTAGTTCGTTTGTTTAGTATTTCTTTATGTTTATTTGTTTACTCGTATTTAAACACAAATCGATACTAGGAGGAAACAAGCATTTATGCGCCGTACAAATAATTCGATTAATATGAGGGCTAGAATACTTCCTCGTTGCTCAAATCAGATTAAGTGCTTTTCTTAGTGGCCACTTCCCGGGCCTTTGACCTAGAAGTCTAATCCACAAGACAGTGAAGATGCAGTCCCATGGTAGCCGGTGACTAACGATTGGTTTATATGCCATTTGTTTCTTAAGGATCCTGGAGCCCATGTGCATCGTTGATTTGGAATTAGGGTTTTCCAACTCCCCTATGTGGATACTCCGTATTCACCAACCCGGTTAAATTGCTGGATGTTCGATTTTCGTCCTCCCAACCACGTGAATAACATCCCACCGCGAGAAGGCAGTGAGTGGAGATTCTATGGTAGTGGATGTATACACGTGGTTGTGTGGGAGAATTTCGAAAGGGAGAGCTGACTCCCTACCCTCGGTCATATCAGGGCATTTGGGGGCTCTCCATATTAGTTTATTTTTTCAACAATTCAGCATAACTGTTTCCTCCAATTTTTTTGGTGTAAATAGTATATACAACAGGATCGTACTGCCAAATATGTGGAAAAGCTTTTAGTTTTGATATCGGATACTTGCATTCTGAAGACTACCGATACTACATAGCTATTCATACTTATTTCAACCATTAAGTTCTAAGTTGAAAACCCACTCAACCTACTTCAATTTGTATAGCCGATCATTATTACCGATTCAAACAAAATGATTTTGAATATAATGGAGTACACTAACTTGATATCGTTTGCCAATTTTCATTTTTATATATTGTTTTGGACTCAGTCAGTCAAAAAAGTACATGGTCCTGAAAATACTTGTATTGGTTCAAGACGCATCATTTACTCTAACACTGCTAAAAAACCATTAAAAACTTCAATGGAATTAAGAAAATAATATCTAGAGAAGTTTCAATATAGATAACTCCTTTTGTAGCTCTTCTAGGGCTACTTCCGGTTTCAAGCCCACACAAAGAAGGAGGGTTGGGTTTGGGGTCGGCAAACCTAAACCGTAGAGAACAATCTTGCCAAACAAGTTAAACCACTTAAACTCTCCCAGTTGAAGGAAGAAGTATAACGCCTCATGATGAAAACCGAGATTCTTTAGAAGTCATGAGGCCAATGTTTCTTCTAAGAACCAGAACAACTTTTGTAGATACATGGGACGTCCAAACAACGTATGAAACCGGGAGGATCAGTCAAGTAGCAACGGAAATGAGGTGATTCAACTTGGTGGTTCTCAGATTCAGCGAAACTCATTGGACCCGAGCTGGACATCAAAGGTTAGGTACGGAAGAGATGCTGTTGTATTCCGATCACGAAGAGGAAAATACTCTACAAACTCTGGGAGTTGCTCTGATGCTGCCCAACGAAGCACGAAATACACTTATAGGATGAGAATCTCATGGACTCAAGACCATCAAAGCATCCTTCAAAACAAAGAAGGAGCGAATTACAATGAATGTTATCCAGTGTTATGCACCCACCAATGCTGGCAATGATGACGATAAAGATCAATCATATTTGCATAAGGAGAAACATCACAAGGTCAATGGAGGACGTGAGAACCAGAAGAGGATTCGACATAGCCTCAGATTACCACCTAGTTGTGGCCAAGATGAAATTGACGCCAGAGAAGCATTGAAAAACTGAACAAACAGCATTACAAACGTTCAGTACAGCCTTTCTTCGAGATACTGACAAAATGAACGAATTCAAGGTAACTCTTAACAACAGGTTCCAAGCCTTACATGTGCCACTGAAGAAGAAACTACTGTGTAGGACAACTGGAAAGGGACCAAAGAAGCCCTGACCTCAGCGTGTCAGGAGGTCGTGGTCCGCAAGAAGCATCATCATAAGGAATGGATCTCGATAGAAACCCTGAACAAGATTCAAGAAAGGGAGAACAAGAAGACAGTAATTAACAACAGCCCAACAGTAGCAGAGAAAGCCACTGCACAAACCAAATACGCAAAAGCATAAAAACGAGTGAAGAAGAACGTTAGAGTCGGGCATAGAAGTAACTGCAAGTATGCTTCACGTTCGATTCAGGAAGATTAGGAGGAAGAACAAGTGCCACCGTCAAACTGGAAAGACGGATGCCTCATCAAGGTGCCACAGAAAGGATGTCTGAGCAAATGTGAGAACTACAGAGGCATCACACTATTGTCACTACCAGGAAAGGTTTTCAACAGTGTTGCTGAACCGGATCAAAGATCAAGTAGACGCCTAATTTCGAGATCAACGGGCTGGATTCCGTAAGGACCGGTTGTGCACAGATCAAATCGTAACACCACAGATCATCGTTGAACAATCAATCGAATGAAACTCGTCACTGTACATCAAACTTCTTTACTATGAGAAAGCCTTCGACAGTTTGGATAGGATGATTTTGTAGAAACTTCTTCCACACTACGGAGTACTTGAGAAAATCATCAACATCATCCGGAATTCATACGATGGACTACACTGCAAAGTCTTGTATGGAGGACAGCTGACAGACGTATTCCAAGTGAGGACCAGAGTCGGAAATGGCTGCTTACTCTTCCCCTTTCTCTCTCTTCTGGTGGTTGACTGGGTTATGAAAACCCCACAGTTCAGGGTAAGCATGAATTACAATGAACAGCTCTGAGTCAACTAGACGATTTGGGCTTCATAGTCGACCTTGCTCTTCTATTTCATACACGTCATCAAATGCATGTCAAGGCAAACAGTGTGGCAACAACCTCTGCATTAGTGGGCCTCAAAATATACAAGGTAATAGTTGCGATCCTTATACACAAAACGGAGAACACCAATGCAGTCACGCTTGATGGAATAACTCCCTGAGAAGTGGAAAAATTAACGTATCTGGGTAGCACCATCGATGAACAAGGAGGATCTGATGCTGACGTGCAGGCGAAGATTCGCGAATCAAGGACTGCATTCCCGCAGTTGAACAACATATGGAACTCAAAACAATTCTTAATCAATATCGGTCAGAATCTTCAATGCAAACGTCAAGACAGTTAATTATATTGTACGAAGCTGAAACTTGCTGAACTACCACAATCATCATCAAAAAGGTACAAGTATTTATAAACAATTATCTACGTAAGATACTGAATGTCCGTTGATCGGATACCATCAGCAACAGCCTACTATGGGAGAAAATAAAGCAGCTTCAAACTGAGGAGGAAATTAGGAAAAGACGCTGGAAATGGATAAAAGTCATCAAACTGCATTACTAGTCAAGTGCCGACTTGGAATCCTGAAAGGAAACGGAAAAGAGGAAAGCCAATGGACACATTGCGCCGAGAATTGGAAGCAAACACGGTTGGGACGAATAGCAACTAGAAAGGATTGAGCTGGACAGAGTTGGACGGAGAATGCTGGTGTGCGGCCTATGCTTCTACATGATGGGTAACAGGTGTAAGTAATTAAGTTAAATATAAATACAGAGGATATACTTCCAAAGGGATAAATGAAAATGAAAAGTGGTAAATATATAATATTATTAAACCCAAGACTTATATTGACGATTAGTGAATAGATTCGTTCGCTTATCACCAATCTTTTCGTTCATTCACTAACTCTTGGCGTACTACAAGTGATATATAGGTAGATGAGAGGAAGACTAAGGCTTTCTAGGCCAAGAAATCTCATTAGTCCATAAATTCACTGGTTTTGACTAAGTTGTGTATGTAGGTGAACTATTTACGGTCAATATTCATGAGGGGGTAACTACATTTAATAATTGTACTCAGTAAGTTTCATAACCTAAAATCAATCTTGCTTCACAATATTTCCCTCAAAGTCTTGAAGATTGTTTCGTCTTCAGTCTTAGCTGGCCTGCTTCGCCTTGTTATTTCAGTTCCTTAATATCCTTGATATTATTAGTTTTATTTACTTTGTTTTGTCGATGCCCTTAGTTTGTGGAACTTCGAGGCACGTGTGATTATTTGTTCACTCACCTTGCGAGGGCACTAGAGTTTGTTGTGTGGCAGGAAACATCGCAAATGAAAGGAAGTTGATAACCAACTTTTAGCACTTTGATTTTTTAAGAAATTAAGAATGTTCAGAATTAACATAAGTATATAGGCAAAATAGATGGATTACTTAACTAATTTGCTGACTGTACTGATCAAAGATAACTTAAACTCATATAAGTAACATTTCAGTTCTGAAGTTGCAAGTGATGTGTTAAATCTCAATCTTAAAAATGTTGATTACTAATAAAATCATTTTATTTTATATTGCTCATTATAAGTCATGAAAGATTTCAAGAGATTTTAGAAATATCCACATATAGAATGCAGGAAAATGTGATAATTTATTTTAGTAGGAGAGCTCCATAGTTGAAAATACATGGATTTAGAAGTGTAATTGATAGGTAACTGAATGGAACAAAATTATGGTTTTATGTTTCAATATTTTTAAACAGAGGTATTCCGAAACTATTGTTTAAATTCACTGGATTAATTATAAGCTGACTTAAGGTAGGTATACAGTGCCAGAAGACTCAAAAGTTGGCATAATCTAATATGAATGGGTCCTATTTAAGACCTGTATTTTAGGAATTTTTATAGATTTTTTCTAAATCCAATCCTCTTCATATTATATGCTAGAAAATAGTGTCGTTTCCTCACGTAGTACAGTATTATCAAAGCAAATACGTACTCCATTTTCGATGTACATTAAAATATTTCACTGTTTATTAGATAAAAACATTGAACTAATTAAAATTACCGTAGAGGTTTTTTTTAATCTGTATTTTGAATTCCTGGTTTCGTCCACCGAAAATCTGCCCCGTTTTTGAGACCCATATTCCCCTCACTAATTCCTGCTTATTTATCTAGTACTTTTTACGTATCTATGTTGATTGTAACTGACTAGTGTTACTTCGTTCTATTCTTTCTAAGGTTTCATGCAGACTATATATATTGAGGTGTTTTCCGCAGTAAGTTTATCTTTCCTAGTCATATTAAGTGCTATTTTATAAAATCTAGTACTTTTATCAGTAAGATTTCACTAATTTCGTTCAACCTTTAGATCTAGCTCCCAATCTCTTATCTGTTAAGCGTGAGATACATGTTTTGTAACTGACGGAATGTCATAGTGAATACAAGTTTAACTGCCTGTTAGAACAATAGCTAAAATTTACGCATATTTCTAAAGTCTCTCAATCACATTATCAACTCGAATCTTTGAGCATCTAAGACCAACAGCTTATTCCATGGTGTTGGCAAATAAGTATTTCCGATAACAATAATATATTTGTAATATCCCAATGAGTAGAAAATTGGATTTTCTGACGTTTCGTGACTTAGTGTAAGTCACTTCTTCAGAGAACAAATAACCAAATTAAAATTCATCCAAGTTTAAATAGTACTATTTAAACTTGGATGAATTTTAATTTGGTTATTTGTTCTCTGAAGAAGTGACTTACACTAAGTCACGAAACGTCAGAAAATCCAATTTTCTACTCATTGGGATATTACAAATATATTATTTTTATTTATAACAATGAACCCAATGCTCAATTTATTCGAAATTATCAAATCAAACCTTGGTAATGACACCTATATTTCCGATAACCTCCATCGCGTTTGATCCATGGTATAGCCACTATTGAAGTCTTTAATGTCGATGTCGTGATTCAGAACCCTGCCTGTAAAGTTCGCATGTTTTGAAGCACTAAGACTAACAGAGCTGAATAAAGAGTACAGCCATAATCCGTGTAATCGTGCTTTTTCAGAAAGTTCCAGCAATTAGCCAGCTGTTTTACTTTTAATCATGCTGATCGGTGCTACATATCACCGGTTTGCGAAATAACTAGTGCAACTGACTTTATTACTCGACAGTGTTAGCTATCGTGAGTATGAACATTTGTAATTGTTCTTGAAATCACTATACTTACGTTGCTTGATTACCAGTACTACTTATGTTGACAGATATAAGTAGTATGTGACATCAATTAGAAGTGGAATGCCTGCCAAAAGGTCGAGAGGGTTGAACGGGATGAAACAGAAAGGGAGATATAAAGGAATTGAGAAACGGAAGAATCATGAGGTCTTTAAAGGACAATTGGTGGAAGATTTGCAAATAAAGTATTTACTTTTGGTTTTCATATTTTACTAAGGAACTGTAATTTTGCAGTAAACAATAAGTTAGTTATATCCACCAAGTCTTTGTTCATTACACTACTACTACTTCTACAACATGATATAATATATTTAAATAAATGTCCACTGAATCTGTTCTTCCATAAAAGTCCACAACCTGTATGTTTGCAGAAATTATGATTTATCAACAAAATCCACGTTCTACTGCACTCAAGCAAGCTAATATTAATTGACTGACTCGTATTTTAGACTAAGGTTTGCTAAATGTATTATTCCATAACTCAATCCACTTCCTTCTATTATTGTTTTTTCTGATGCAAGTGAAACCAAACAACATTTTGGTGTTTATATCGGTGGTAATATTTGTAACCCAAAAATTTAACCATCATATGTTTGTGTTTCTAGTGTTTTTGCACTTAACCATAGTTTGACCACATATTTTTGTTTAGGTTGTGATTCATTGCCCAAGCTCCACATTCTAAACCAACTGTTTCCAATGGTTAAGTTTTCAAAAATCATTTATATACTTAAATTAAAGATTTTATATTACAGTCATGTATAGTTTTTTAAGATACATTACAGTCTGGTTTAATAACAGAAGGTTCACGGCTTGTTTTGTCTCGTTTATTACTGCGATGTCCACCAAGACTTAGTCGCCCTAGTTTTCTCATAAATGCTATTCCGAATGAATTTACATTTTGAAACTTAGTATTTGTGTCCAGTGCCATGTTATTGCTTTCTTGTGCATCAGAATGCCTAGGACGTTGATTGTGTCCTATGTGAAGAACTGTCGCGCCCTTAGATGACGAATTCCCAAAAAGTACTGCAAATGCACTTGCTCTTCTTCTTTCATCAGCCTTACCAGATTTAAAAGGCAGCAAATCAAATAAAATTCTGTTCTCTCCAGCTTCCTGATTTTGTTCCCATAGTACTTTTAAAATTTCAATCATACCGTAATTGTCACGAGCTGATGCAGTGACGACTGAACTAAAAGGTATCTGTAAGTTTTCTGCTAGTTGTTCAACATCCTCATCTTTTACCAGCCATTCACTTTCTCTAATGTCACTCTTATTGACAACTATCACTGTTATTAATTTTCTGTAATTTTCTTGTCTTTCATCCTGAATTTCTTGCAAAATCGTCTTTATCCTGTCTAAACTTGATGGGTTATCTCTTGCACACACTAATACAAATGCAGAAGCTCTTCGTTGCCACAGTCTATTCATTGCTGGGAACGCGTAACTTCCTGCAGTGTCAATAAGTCTCAATCTGCATAACTTTCCCCCAACTATAAATTCTCTGACGAACGAGTCTTCAATTGTAGGTTCATATTTATCGTTCCATAAAAAATAACTTGACCCTTTGATTATTCGTTGGACTAAAGCTGTCTTCCCCACTTGGGCTTCTCCCATGAATACAACTTCTGCATGCGGTTGCTCTTGATCATCCATGGGAAGTAGATCCTAAGAATAAAAATATTATATTGTTATCAATTGTGTTTTTATGGATATGGTTCAAACACGGGATCACCTTTCCAAATTGAAGCAAAATTAATTGGGGCTCAAAAAATGTATATATATAAACCAAAATAAAAAATTCAACCATTAAACAAATCGATGTCTGAGAGGTAAATATTATTTCTGAGTAGAACATTGCTAAACACAGTAGGTTATGGCTTCTCAGTTAGTGTCTTCGCCTGTTTCTTGATCTGCTGATTAAAAGAATGAGGAAAATATCCTAACCTTTCTGTTCACTAGTAATGTTTAATAAATTGATTAAAAAGCAGTATCATTAGTCGTCATAGATCTTTTATACTTTAGTTCACCAGTACATTGTCTTTGACTCCTATCTCTGATTCAAAAAGTCCTACTTAATTGTCAAGTTTTGTCATTCATTCATTCGTGTGTACAAGTACATCTCTTTGGCTAATAAAATTTTGTAAATTTTATTTTGCTTAAAGGTAGACTAAATATTAATTTGGATATTTTATTTAAGTTTATTTTTGGGTTTACTTAACAATACTCTTTATCCTCCCCAAGACATTTTTTGATCCCTCGATCCATATTCAAAACTTGTGTTCTCACAAGTATTAAAAACATAAGTACTAATAATATATGAAAATTATATTTCAAATAATCTCAGCGATTGAAATTTAAATAATTCTAACGTTTCGTTCAGCAAACTTGTTTGGACTTCTTCAGGGTAAATACTAATAGTTTGTGGAATTCTCGTTTACATTGATCGAACTTATCGATGGGGGGAAATAACATAGTATTAATGAAATCAAGTTTGATTTATTTACAAAAGTGAATTTGTTCAAAACTTATTGCTCTTGTGTGTTGAATGAATTAGTCAGTATGAATATATAAATGTTTATAACCACACCACAACAAAACATCTAGTAAGCTATGAACCCTATCAACTTCCGGGATCACTATACTCCTAGACTATTTGATAAGTGTTTATTAATATTACAACTTTGATATATTGTTTTTAATCTGGGTTTGTAAACCATTAAATTCACGGAATATATAAAATGAAATTCCGAAAGAGATTGAATTTTTCGATCGTCCACTACGTCATTTTGTTAATAATCGTCCATATTATTGTAACGAATCACAAGCTGAATAAAATTCATACTAATGGAAATACGGTTATCTATCTAGAAAGGGTTATTAGTCTTCTTAACGTTCATCAAAACATTTACTATACAATGGTTTTACGTAATTGCATCAGTTTAAAATTTTTTACTCAACTGTAAATTTAAAATAGTCTTCATAGCTTTTCTTTGTTTCGGTTGGATCCTTAGGTTACCAATTTTTAACCAAATTCACTTTGTTAGTGTGATCTAGTTATTTTTATGCAATTATCTAAAATTTGCGTTATTGTTCTTAAAATCCAATATTAACACTGTCGAATATGACTTCTAGAGAAATATGATTCGTAAATGAAACTTGAAGTTGCTTAGTGCAAATCACATTTTATTTAATATCAATATTTTCAGCAATGGTTATATCCTGTGAAACTAAAATGAAAGCATTGAAGTTGTGTGATGAATGCAGTTATCTTATATCTTATCCACTGTTCTTGTTGCTTTGAATTACCAGTGGTTTAATAAACTTCGTTTACTGTTACTTGATCTAATAATCAAATAAAGTTTATTTACCTAAAGAATGAAGGCATTATCGTGTGACTACGATAATGTATGGACTAATAATTTAGTGATACGATAACTTAATTGCGTGTACTCTGCACTTCTCAAGTCCGATGACCCTTATCTATACTTATCCTTCTTTCTGAACCTTCGTTACAGTTTAACACATCTGTATAGTCATGGCTATTTATGAAACCAGTGTAGACAAGGTATCTTTGCATAGTGATAAGACAGTGATATCTACTGGTACTATTCCCATGTATTCTACCTTGAACTTCAGAGGCTTTTGTCATAGTTGGTTAGAGTTTTTAATTGGTAAGGTTATCATAAAACAATAAGTTCTCTAACTTGAATAAGTTTTTGTCATGTATTTTTAATGGCTTCCGTACCTCTGAAACAGTTTAGTCGAGCTCCAAACATTGTTTTCTGTAAATTATTTGTTTTGATAATATTTTGGATAGTTCAGTATACTGTCATCTGGTGAATTCCAACTTTACTTTTAATTCTTTTCAATTCTTGTACTAGATAAACAATATATGGCACGTTACTTACATTTATTGTATCACATTAACCAGAAATCCATAATGTAGAAAGACCATTTAAAAAACTACCGAATATATAAATAAATTTGTTAGTATTCATTATTCACTCATGTAACGTTTCATGATGATAGTAGTTACATGATGTCGTTTTCATGTTATGATTCCTAAAATTGGAGTTTAATATCAATTTTCTCGCCTGACTTTTTTAAAATGGTGATTTTCTTATTACGTCAGTATCATTTTGTGAGTACAGTAATAGTGGCAATAATAACATTCATTATTATTAAGTGGAGATTTGAAGGGCAAATGTTTTGGTATTTAACGAAACTCACTGTCACCCCAATTCTCCGAATAATTTTAATCGAAAAGATAGTGTCCACTTGGTTATCGATTGTGAGATTATAAATGAAAATAACTTCAATTCTCTTACTCGTTTGCAGCTTAAGGACCTCTGACATCTAAAAAAAAGCCTGCATTTAATTAATGATTTATTTATTTAAACATGATTTTAGTTGTCTCTGACTTTATTAGATTAACATTGCCATCCGTACACCGACAGTCAGTTATTTTCTAATCACCACACTCGAAGAACCCTAATTTATTTCATTCTTTTGTCCTATGGCAATCAGGATGATGAATATGATCTTGATCGCATCCCGAATACTCATGGTTCATACTATTTACAAAGGAAGCACCCGAAAATGATTGGACTCTAGTTCAATGCATACTTTTATGACGCTTGATAATTTCTATTAATTTCCTGATAGAGCTTGTAAATTGGTTGCTAGGCTCAATGTTTAAGCCACTAGTTTCTAATAGCTGAAGATTTTTAAGGAACAGTTTTTAAATTCATTGAAATACATATATATTATGCGTAGATAGTCTATGAATAACAGGATGAAGAATATTGATTAACAGCCAGTCAGTTATAAGAAACGTAGGACCTGGCAGATATTTGTATCAGACAAAGTTGCCATATCATATCACGGGGAGATGAACTTATCGCGTTAAATATCAAAGCATTAGAATTAGTATCACTGGAAGTACAAATGATTAAGCGTAGGTAGCATGGTTCGAGAAGAGTGAGTTCATGAAATAAAAGTTATAAATTAATTGACAGGAATAAAACTATTCTGGTTTGGAGTTCTGCAAAAATCTGTAAATGCAATAATAGTTTACCGTAGTTTTCTATTTAATACATGTGATTACTTTACTTTTTTATTAATTGATGTCATTTGAAATAAATTACTGACTATTAGTAAGTACTATGGTTTGAAATCTTGGCTATTCATCAAAATTAGAATTTTAGATTCAGGTTGTTGATGTTTTTTATCGATTATTTCCTGTCATCCTGATAACCACTTTGAAAGAAAGACTTTCGAATTGTTGTAATCTGCTTTCGATAATTTAAGGGATGAATTTTGTGTATGGACAATCTAATTGGTAATTTGCTATATTGGGGAATTTGGATCCAATGATAAAAATGTGTTCTTTTGCAATTCAGTCTCTTTCTCTTATTTTTAGGCTTGTATGTGAGACACTACAAGTTTACGGAAATCGTACACAGCTTTGCGTTTTTAATATTTAACTTTCTTTAAATGTAATTTTTCAACAGCTTATAAACAGTTTTGATACTTTTCGAATTATCCTAACTTGTTTCTTGAATGTCAAAACGTTAACCTATGATTTTAAAGATACTGGTGAACAATATACTTTACAGATTTTACAGTCAACTTTGTATATCTCCTCAATGTTTCTGACTCGTAATCTTGATGTATATAGTTTTTAATTGATATCATGAACCAATCAATGTTAAACTACTATCGGAAACCTGGAAGCACTGAACGGCCGTCTTGTCCCACTACGGGACTACTCAGCAATGCGCACCCATGATTCTACACGCGGGTCTGGAACCCTGGACCTTCAGTCTCGCGCGCGAACGCCTAACCTCTAGACCACTGGGCCGGCACCCAACGGCGTTAATGTCTAACTTCAACCAATCCACGAAAGTGCGCCAACGTCCACCATTGTCTTCAGTTGGTAGCTGCCTCACAACAGACACGGTTGAACTCCACTGGTCTTACTAGAATTCCAGGAGATCCATCTTAAAGCTAGTCACTAGTGAGCACATGGTCAATCTAAACTCACCAATCTTCACAACCCTATACTGATAAAACTAAGTTGTTAGTTTAGTAAATAAATTTACTGTCGTGTGTAGACGTACTACTGTTTGTATCTAACAAACTTTGTTAACGTATATTTGTTTTTGTGTCCATATGGGAAAAGTCATTGATAATTAGTTAATTATTTTCACAGTTGTTTTGTGGAGATCTGTGAATCAATCGAAACTTGTCAAAGTAACTTTTAGAAGCACTTTAAGTATTGATGGTCTTGAAATTGTTTCTTCAAAAGGAAGTGATGAAATGGCGCACTAAAAATATAGTAGTTCCGAACTGTAGTGGTATGCAAGCAAGCTAAAAATATAAAGCAAGAGAATCGATTGGTAACCGGTGAAAAGGAATAACTAAAATACTATTCCTAATATGAAGGACTTTAAAGAACAAATGCATTCACACTACTTTGGTCAGTATTAACAACAATCTCTCTTCATCGGTCTTTTGCAAGCCGCACCAATAAAACTAATCGTTGTATGTACGGGTTAGTTTGGTAGCCTGTCTCTTTGTAAAATGGTTCCATTCTTCGGTTTCACGACCGACTTTTGTTTATGCTTATTAAAATAAATAAATAGTCTATGAATAAATCAGCCTATATTTTCATACCCCTTTTCTGTATGCATTTGCGATTCCCCCTAACATTAACTTCGATATTTTTATATTTTCAGCTTATTAAAATTCTACTACATGTTCTAGTTTCAAATAAATCTGCAACTGGTTGTAGTTTCTACTTTGTTTTTATCCATCCGACTTAATGGTAATATATTAACTGTAGGGATTAAGGCATACCAATTGGAAATACTTGAATAATGCATCTGTAAATGCTGGTTGGTGAATATTCATTCGTACTACCTTTTGCTAACAATCATTAAACTGTTGAGTTTTACCTTAAAGGTATTAGTTGGTATCAATAATTCTTTTTCTGTGTTTCGACGAGTCAATTTTCAAGAACTTGATTTTTTCACAAATATAATTTTTATCTGTGATTTAAATAAAAAAAACGATATTATGAAATAATGGATGATTGTTCCTTTTTGACTTTAAATATGTCAACAGTGTGTACTTTGCGCCTACGAGTTCGTGTTCTATATATTAAGATTTTCACTTTGACTCATGAAGTTAGGAATTTCGCTCATTACTAAGTGTTTATTTTAAGTTGATACTTAGTTAATAATTACCTGTAACTCATTACCCCAACCTTACTACAAAATCCTGCTAGAAAACCTTTACAATTGAGGTCACTGAAGTTGAGGTGTGAGACATAAATCGTTAACTTTCTTGATCTCCATAATATCATGTGTTTGACGCCAATCCAGTGGTTGGATGTAACTTTTAAACTATAGTAGGTTTGTATTTTATGAATATGATATTCATTCTGAAAATCCGTCGATTTCGGAATTACAGACTGACCGGGTAAGAACGATTATTTATTTCAGCTAATTATAGTTATCGATAACCAACTCTTTTTGTTCTATCCCATGAAATTAATTGTGTGTGACATACATCTCTCTGTTTTATATCACTTGTTATTTATAGAATTTTATAACTATTGTAATCAAACTCACTTTTTTGTTTGTGAAGTAATATTCAATTTCCTTTCTTTTATGTAATAATTCCGTATAAGGTTAAACTGACCAATCACGTGTGAACAGCATTAATGATGATAAATGTTCATAAGTACATGTGAACTCTGCGTATGTAGTGGTATGTTTTCGTTCAGGCGTAGCAATAATTACAATTTAAACAATAAAGTAGAACGTCTTCTGAGTCATAATAACTTCCTCATTTTCGGTGTTCTATTTTAATACATTTAAATAAGAATGCATCTATATTTTAACAAATATTGGCTTACAATTATTTTATATGTTACTTATTGTGTTTTTTTTTCATAAGAAAACCAATCCCTTTATATTCAATTATTCTTTTTCATACTAATAGTACTATTCTAACATTTATTGATGTCCTTATTGGACAGTTCACCATATACATTAGAGCATATAACATAACAATTAATTCTACTAGTTACCTGTCCTAATTCCGTACTGACGTTACATTGGTTCATATACCGTTGCGGTTGGCTGCCAATCAACCAATGGGATTATATATATATATATATATATATATATATATATATATATATATATATATATATATATATATATATATATATATATATATGAAGCTGGTAAAAATCTAATTAACTATAATTGCTAGGTGATCAATCATAGGGATGAGATGACTAAAATGAGGAAGCTGGGCACATAAAAATTATCAGATATTTCGTGATAAATAGTTCTTTTTATTTTTCCAATTTGGTCTTTTTTGTCTATCTCAAAAGTAATGGTGAATTCGATAAGTATGACAAATCTAATTCATCATCTCAGGGTTTTATGTGTTACGTTTGAATTTTGCCACGATGTTTATGGTATTTACTTGTTCATCAGAGTTATTTGTCATTTAATCCAACTAACCTAAACGGTAGTTTACCTATTGGCGATAAATTACAGTTAATAATTGTTTCGTTTTATAACTAAGGTGAATTCAATCACTCCTCATGTTTCTTGACTTCAATCATCGTGTTTTTATCAACAAGAATCCCATCTCTAAAATATGCTAGTTCGTATTTTTCAATTATAATAATGCCATTTTTAAAAGAAAGACCAAACTAAGCAGCTGTTTAATTATTTACATTGCTGTTTTTATAAAAACATTGAATGATTGAAGTCAGATTGTTTTACTTTTATAATCTTACAATTGAGGTTAGTTCAGCTTGTAATCCATAATCCACTATCTACTAATGATTTTTGTCAATTGAATTTATTGCTGTAATACGGGAATTCTAGTCTCCTATTTCTAAAAGTGCGATTTGCGATGGGAATCTCAAAGTTTTACTGTTCTTAGTGTAATTTACTTGTGTGCCAATATTATAGTAACAAGTACTGTGTGAAATTTGACTCATGGTTAATTGGTACTTTGTTAGTAATAGGTGTTTCCTACCTATGAATATTTACAAATACTTTAAAATGCGATTGTACAGCTCCAGAAAATGATATCGTTGAAAAGAGAATTTTCTTTTGTGAAACGTTTTCATTCTTTTTAATGAATCAATGGGTTCCGTTGACTCCTGTCCGTTTACGTTTGAAAATATTTTTATTTTCCATTCAATTATTCGGCTAGCTGGATTCATGGAGTCTTTTCCATCTCTCAATCGAGATTTCAAATTATTGAGTTTTAATAAGACTTTCAGGCCTCTGAATTTGTTTGTGGTTGCTATCTTGATTATATTCTTGGAATATTTATAATTATCAGTTTATTTCAATTTCTAAACGGCTCTATAGTATAGTTTTGCTCAATATTTAGATCAACCACTGTATGGTTCTCGAGTCTTAGCTAGTTGTACATGCTTTTATCTCCACTAAAACTATTTACGATAATTGCCTATAAATGTTTTATTCTGAAGATTTCATTAGAATATACATGGTTTATATATATAAGTGGGGGTGTGTGTGGCGTGGTTGTTAGAAGCTACATATTTTGACCGTTGAGTCATGAATTTGAAACTGTTTTCACATATTCTTCTCATAATACGTAGCCGAGTGCTAATCAGAAGAGTCACACCACTATTTACGTGCATTATTTCTAAAAAATGTAGAAATTAATTATCTCTCGTTGCATTCCTAATTTGCTTGTTTTCATTCTAGATCAAATTATTAGTATTACTACAAATTATTAATTAACGATATGGGTCGTTCAGACAGTCGTAAACGTGGACGTAATACAAAGTCTATCAAAGAATCGGATTCAAAAAGAACTAGGACAACTATTTATCGACCTGAAGATGAAGATTCTACGATGTCAGGCTCACTGGATTTTGATAATGAATCTAATGAAGATGTTTATGATAATAGCGATGTCAATGATTTTAATATCAAGAAAATCGGTAAGGTCGGCTCAGAGATTGATGATGATTTGGATGATAATGTTGAACATAATGATAATGACGATGAAGATGCTGATATCGATGAATATGAATCGGGTATAATGGATGCAGATGAGTTACGTGTTGCTTCAAGAGCGCAAATTACAAAATCCCGTCAGCAACATGATTCTTCAGTGAATAAACCTACAGAGACAACAGTTGTTTGTACACCGAAAGATGAATTCGGTGCTAAAGATATGAGGAATATATTAAAATTACGTTTAGATCATCCATCTCGTCCATTATGGATAGGTCCAGACGGACATATTTTTCTCGAAACTTTCAATCCATTGGCTCGTCAAGCTCAAGATTTTTTGATTGCTATTTCAGAACCAGTCTGTCGACCTTTACACATACACGAGTACAAGCTCACCTCTTATTCATTATATGCAGCCGTTTCAGTTGGTTTGCGTACTGGTGAGATAATTGGTTGTCTACGTCGTTTATGCAAAACTAATCTACCAGAAGGTATTATTGCATATATTCGTAGTTGTACATTATCATACGGAAAGGCGAAATTAGTTTTAAAAGGTGGTCGTTATTTTGTTGAAAGTCCCCATCGTCAATTTTTACATCAGTTAGCAAATGATAAAACTGTACAACAATGTTTGAATAAAACAAAGATTATTACAGAAGATGATGATATTAAACAACAAGTAGTAGAAGTTGTAAAATTGTATAATGCTGCGTCATTAGTAATACAGCCACAACACCAGCAAGAAGATAGCAGAGAAATTCCAGCAGATAAAGAAACCGGTATGCAAGATGAAATGTTACGTCTTTATGCTCGTTTGGATGCAGATGAAGAAGCAGGTGAAACAAATTCTATCCTTGTTGATACAACAAAAAAATCAGGGAATAATTTCTGGGAACAACCTAGCGATACTGTAAATATTAATGCAATCGGTATTGAATCAGATGTTGCTGATCGTGAAGGTGAGTTGATGGATATAAAAGATAATGGAAACACTGCTGGTATAAAATTGGTTTTTGACTCATCTGTTCCAAACGATACGAAAACCTCAGCTGTACTTGCTTTGGAAGTGAATCAAGATCAAATTGAAATTCTTCAACGAAGATGTATTGAATTAGAAGTACCATTATTAACAGAATATGATTTTCGTTTAGATCGTGCTAATAAAGACATTTTAATTGATTTAAAAGCCAGTACAACATTAAGACCATATCAAGAAAAAAGTTTACGAAAAATGTTTGGTAATGGTCGAGCTCGTTCTGGTGTTATTGTTTTACCCTGTGGAGCTGGTAAAACATTGGTATGTCATTCGCGTTTATATGTAATATTATAGTTTGTGGATTATCTTAATAAGTTAGATAAACTATTTACTACACTTCCTCAATGTGCTTATCAGATCTAAGTTACGCGGGCATTATGGATATTAACGAAATAATGAGTCTTAGATTTTATTTGTTTGAAATTAATTGCCATTAAAAAGATTCTTTTTTCCTACAAACTATTAGCTACCGAAAGCTAGAAATTCTTGTTCAAGTGTAGAAATTATGTTAACATTTCAATATTCTATGAATGATGGATTGTTTGAAAGTGTTCGAAACCCAGGTTCATACATAAGCTCTATATTGTTATCAGCTGATTTCGTTAATTTAGATTTCTCTTTCGTTTGATACCTTGTTACTTTTGTTGTATTAAGGTCAGAAATAAGAAAAAAATCAGTAGGAGGAAGTTGTTTTACTTTTCTGTTTTTTATTACACAAAAGAGAGTCATATCATACTGCGCTCTAAGGAAGTAACGGAAATAAAATAATACACACAGTATTATATTTTAAGATTAAATGATTTTATTTATTTCGTATGCTTACTCATTAGATCATTTTCCATTTGTTAATCTTTATTTGTGAGATAGTAGTGTAGTCAAATGGTTAAGGTTTTTTATTTCTAAGCTTAAGTATGTATTTATGGAATACCAATACACGTTCCCGATCCTTGATCAACTTAATTATAGGAACACCTATTCCCAACTGGACGGTACTCGTGATATATATATATATATATATATATATATATATGCTTAATTGCAGCTCGGATGAAATTAAAGATGAATTTTATAGGAAGCTATCCAACCTCCTTCGTAAAGCTAAACGCTCTGATGCACTAATATTGTCAGACGATTTTAATTCTCAATGTGGGTATACTAAACCAAATCGAAAGGCACTTGTGAGGATCTTGGTCATAATACTTTACTTTACTTTAGTCCGTGAAATTCTGTAGGAGTGTCTGCCATCGAAAGGCATACCGAAGTACATAGACCTTGTACAGGCTCTCTATTCGGACACTGCTGGTCGAGTCAGAGCTTATGGCGAACTGTCATTAGGATTGGTTACTTCAAGTGGTGCTCGGTAGAGTTATCTGCTTCCTCCATTTTTATTTAACTTTGCCATAGACATGTTTTTAAAGATAGCACTTTTATCGTCTGACTTTTCAGGGTTTGATCTACTAGGAGATTCACTTGTTGACTTAGAATACTCAGATGACATAGTTCTGTTTGGTGAATACGTTGATAAAATGCAATCTTCTGTCCACCTTAAGCAACAATGTAAGCATATTTGGTTTGTGATTCTCCTCCTCCTCCTCCAAAAGTAGAATGTTGCTTCAGGACCGGCCTGCGTCTACTCTTGAATTAATGATGGGGAGTGCGTCAGTTGAACATATCAACCGCCTCACTCATTTTAGGAGTTTCATCAGTCTTGATGGTCTGGAGTCTAATGAAGTCTCTTTACGGATTCGAAAAGCTCGATCGGCTCTTTTGAACTTTCGTCATTTATGGCATAGGCGAGATATCCGTCTGCCAACTAATGTGCGAGTATACTACACGGCAGTTCGCTCCGTTCTACTTGGTGGTTATGAAACATAGCCTTTAAGAACAGGGACTATTCGTAGGTTACTGGTATTCAACCATATATGTCTTCGAAGCATTACTCATGTATTTTGAGGCCAGTGAGTATGCGATCCGTAGGTTATAAATGGGGTACTAGATAATAGTCGGAAGTTTATTGATGGGGTAGTAAATCATCATCTGGTGAGGTGATTAAGACATGTTACGTATTCCCATCCACTGTCTACCTCGAAGAGCGATATTGTCTGGTGTAGTGGCGGCTATATGGAAGCTAGAAATTTCCACACCAAAACATTGTACTTGTCCATGAAGTCACTGGCAGTTGGACTGAGCTGTGTTTATAAGTGTAGACCGCCTGGTTGAGGTTCGCGTGATTATCGTAAATTCTTCATAACATTTCTCCCACTAATTTATATTTTTCCTCGCGAATCCTATCATTGATACTTGATCTACCGTTTTATCACTGACACTGTTATTACCCGTACTATTGTGGGATTGGACCGGACAATTTCATCTCTCTGTGCTAATGGGATATTGCATCTTAAACATATGTACATACGTACAAGCATCTATGTTGTGTCTGTCTGAATAAATACTGTACTGTATATATGTGAAGTCTTTTTCAATGATGCATGTCAATGAATACTTAGAGTTTTTGAATAATCTAAATCATTCATCATGTCTCACCATTTCAGAGTGCTACTTGGTGCATTATACGGTGTAGTCATGAGTTTATTATGAATAGTAGAGTCCCATTATATGCTCCCAATAATAATAATAATAATAATAATAATAATAATAATAATAATAATAATAATAATAATAATAATAATAATAATAATAATAAAACTAAATAAATGAAATCTCATCATTTTCCAGAATTATCATTCTTCTATATTTTTGATCACTATCGTATTGTTGTTACTGTCGCCGTCGTCATCAATGTTTTATATTTAATGATCATGTGTTTTGTGTTTTTTATTGTATATCACTTTTTGTATATAATTTTTTTCTGTCTTGGTGAATTTATTTTATCCCAGTAAGCAAATGAATAAAAATCTTTTTTCACTATATCTTCGTATTTGGAAAATAAGGTCAACGTAAATATTATAAATACAATATAATTACTTTCAACCTTTTACAAATCATTACTATTTACTTGATTTGTATTACTTCAACACGCAATAAGAAACTATACACTGATATACCATTAATTATGTTAATTGGCTTTAATAAATAGCATATTACATTGGTTATTAACTGAACTTTCGTGCCTTCACATTAAGCTAACTAGTTTTCTTCTATGATGTTTTGTAACTGTGTTCTGTTATCAAAGTAATTTTCATGTTCCGAATTTTTATTTATTTAGCAATCTCTTCAGACCATTAATTTAAACTCAAAGTCGGAAAAACTGATAATAATTTTTTGAAAAAAAGTTACTCTTCATTCGTGTATCTGTGTTACTATATGACCAACTTATTACTGTTTATAACACTGATGTTTGAAAACTCAAGTTATCAAAAGACTGAATAACTGACCAGTACATGAGCTTCATTTTTTCTAACAAACTGATGAACTTATCTGTAAACTATTAACTCGAAATGAAAGACAATTAAAAACCATTAAAAGCAATTGCTTGTGGAATACAAATTTTATGGTTCATTCACTCGCTAATGAGATTGAAACGTAAAGCTCAGGCTTCACTAATTCGTACTCAACGCACATTTCATTTGGAATAGAAATTCTCAAAGTGTAGAAAAACATATGATCACTGAATACAAGCAGTACTATCGAGAAACAAATTACATTGTACACTACACTGTATACTGCTCAAAATCGTTTTATTCACCGTAATGTGATATAAATTCCTAATTATTCTCCTTTCATTAGTACCCGTTTCGCCCTTGTTTTATTTGCTTCTTATTTTTTATTATATTCATTTTCAAAACAAATACATAAAAAAATACTCAAGTTTCTTAGACTGCCTATGCTAATAATAACAATAGTAAATGTCGTTTTCGTGATCTATCTCCCCCATTTAATCTTCTTCCCCTCTCTACCTTTTACTATTAATTATAGGTAAAATAACATGAGTCATTGTGGATCAATCAATAATCCATTGATTTATTTTCCTTCTGTCGTCAATAGATCCACGTAAATACAGCTGTATTGTGTGTTAGAGAAAAGGAGAGAGAAAGAAGGAGCGCGATTACCGTATTCGAGTTATTTTCCTCTTCTGCCATTTTGATTATTACTACAAGTCTTGAGGCGATATATAATTTATACACATGTATGCTTCAACTTTTTCCCATCTGGCATGTAAGGATAACCGTTAGGGGAAATCTCTTTCGTTGTCCTACAAAACATCTAATTTGTTTTAATAGCAAACCTTGTGTGCTTCTCTAATGCTCTCATTTTACTCTGATAATTTCGACAAGCATTATCACTAATATATTTGTTACAATTTTCACAGTGTCATATTTTAGAACTGTTTAACGTATCAGATGTGGTTGTCTAAATTTCAAGTACCATTATTCTTAATATTTGTGGTGTTTTTAAAATTTGGTGAGAGCATTTGTTTCTCGATCATTGTCGTTGAGTCGTACGTCATTTTACTTACACGTGTATTCAAACAGATAAGTAATATTTTAATGTGTATAGATTATCAGCATGGTAATGAATTTGTATCGAGTTGTAATAACTATTTTGCATGTTACTTATGTGTACAGTCAGTTTTTTTTATCTCATCACATCCGTTATTCTAACATTTGAAGATTGTTTTTGTTCAACTTATTAATATTGTGATTAATATGTATTCAATACATTTATATACAGGAAAAAGCTTTTTAGTCTAGTTATCAGAATATTATACTTTGTATACTCACACATAGGTTGTTACGGGAAAATCATAATATATCCGTGAGGGTTTTTGTTTTACCGCTGATATGAAGGCCTGTATTTTGACCAGTTTGTAGTGGCATTCGAGCATACTGAGCGAACTACCTCGATATTACCATTTAGCGATAAGTTTCTTTAGTCGGGTTCTGATTAGTCGTGAGATCCAGATTGCGACTTTCAGACTATTCAGAACTTGTTATCTCAGTATTTTTATTCATACTGATATTCGAACCCAGCACCTATGACTTCAAATTACAACTCACTGTCCGCCAAGCTATTGATTCCGAATAAAAACTAATTTGTTCTACGAGTATGAAGTTATTTTTAAGTGTTTTCAATATTATTCCGAAATAAACAATACCAAATGATTCTTTAAATTGGTATTGTTTTCATTTGAATACATAATCCACAGTTTTATTGTACAACTATAACACATATACTGAAGGAAATTGAAGTGCCTTCCTTAAATAGTTAACGTTTGCTAATATCAGCTCCTTAGAATACTCAAATGTGGCGGCAGTGAACGATATTTGTTTCTAAAGTACTGAGATTGGTATTTGTGCATAGTAGAGTTTTCAGCGTTTCAAAATTATTCGCTAGGTTAGAAATAAGTTTTGTCTTCGGAAGTTGATCATGCTTTACGTGATAAAGCGTTGCAATAACAATGCCTAACTCATGATTTATCATTCTAATTAGTGCAAATGTAGTAGTTATTCTGAATTCAAGTTATTTAAGAAATAACAATATCTGCTTTTGGCATTAGTTATCTTTCATGTCATAATAATAGTTGAAATCAAAATTCACATACTTGGGTTTCATCTTGTTGAACCTGATAAAAATAAATTAGAACTGTTTACACTAGTCAATTTCTTAATTTTATTTTAGTACTTTGTATTTCTTTTTTTCTCTTTATATTCCTCTTTTACGTTTACGAAAATGGCTTTATTTTATTCTACCTTTGTGTTATTATTATTTTTATTATTATTCCGAAGGTTGGTTTTACCCAGAATCCAAATTACCATTCATACACCTCATTCATTTTAGTTTCACAATACTCACAGTTGCTTTGTTCATCACACTAATGATATATTTATCTTGTTTAATAAGTGCCCTCCTTTATTAACTACCGCCTTATTTAAGAAAAATTATGTAGTTAAATTTTACAAGACAACAAATCAAATCCTCGGTGTGAGGGTTGTGGAGATCGCTGAATCTATTTGAGATCACTGATTGTCTAATTCGCATCAGTTTGTGATTTCAGTAATTAAATTCTTGCAAACATACGATTTGTTTTTAGACCTATAATTTACAACATGATTAGTGTTGAAAATGCACTCGTCGAAAAAGATTCCTTATGTGAATAAATAATTTTTTGATAGGTATATTGAAGTCATGTTATATTCTGTTGTTGTTTACTTAATCTAGAACTGTTTTGTCTACAAAGTATTTTAATTTTACAAACTGAAAACGATCACTTTCCGTCATATTTCTCCATTTGATTTATTACACCATCGTGCTGAAAAACAGATACATGAACTTAAATCTAATCAAGAACGGTTTATAATGCTTCGATCCTAGTTGTTCTAATCTTTTTAGTTTAGGTCACTCATTTGTAGTGTTCATATTTGTCCTACACTGAGACATAGCATCTTTTCCCGTGGTTCAGTTTTTTCGTTTTGGGTTTTTACTGATTCAATAACTTCTTATTTTACGTCTCGGTTTCACGTTTTTGTCCCACCTCGATCACGATTTGTCTCCTAAACACTTTTGATTTTATTTTTCATATGGTGATTTCAGGATTTTTCCCGTGAAAGCGAAAGAGTCTGTAGTATGAAGGAGAATATAAACTAAAACTATTTAATTTCTTATTACCCCGAATTAGTACAGTATCTTTTGTTTTATTTCTGTAACCTAGAGTAACAATTCTTTTCGTTACTGTTTATACCCTACTGTTCAAACTTTGTATATTTCCATTGATTTCTTCAAGTCAAATTCATTTTTTTAAAATATTGATTCAAATTTATCGAGTAGCTTTGGTTTATAAGTCTTTCCTGATTGATTGGGTGGTCGGGAATTATTTTATTCGGAAATATATTTTTCTTTTTCAGGTTGGTGTCACAGCTGCATGTACAATAAGAAAGCCAACATTTGTTTTATGCACAAGTGGTGTTGCTGTTGAACAATGGCGTGCCCAGTTTAAATTATGGTCTACTATTGAAGATGGCCAAATTTTACGTTTTACTAGTGATGCAAAAGATCGTCCAAATATAAACTCACACATATGTATCAGTACGTATAGTATGATTGCACATTCAGCTAAGCGTTCATATGAAGCTGATCGTATGATGAGTTGGATCAGAAGTCAAGAATGGGGACTTATGATTTTAGATGAAGTAAGATTTTTCTAAACATATAATCAAATAACAATTATATATATATATATATATATATATATATATATATATATATATATATATATATATATATATGGTGGTACTGTGTTTGAATCGACACACTATTACTTTAAATAGAACTTAGATTAGGGAGGTTACATAATACTCTACTATTTTGTGTGATTTTATTGTCGATTCATATTGCTTACCTAATTTAATGATTTCTTGTTAAAGTTTTTTTTTTATACTTAAAATGGCTCACTATATCATTCTGATTAATTACTCACTTTTTACCTTCAACCAGTAAATCTCAGTTTTTCTGAGCATACTTTATCTACTTTGATTTCAACAAGTAGGTTTATATCACTAGCTTTCACAGATCAAAGCTGAGTAAATAAACTACTTATGATTGTTTATTGAGTTGAATAAAATAATTGTGATTAAAATAATTTCATATAATTTGGTGGTGACTTCAATGGCTCTGACAATAATTGACACAGATTTTTATCTCATGGAATACATTAATACGTTCAATGTTGGTACACCCTGTTAAAGAGTATCGGCTAGGGTGAGACGTAGGTGATGATAGAGTTCGTACTGCGTTGCCCGACTGTTTCTGATTAAATCATCCCAACCTATTTACTTCTCATCTTATTGATTTTTGTGTCGGTTTTACTAGGCTGGTTAGTGCTACCATTATTCAAGCTTATACACGGTTTTGTGTCTGGTTCTCATTATTATTTCCGCTTATTCAACTGCTTGATTCCATTATTTTAAATATAATTACATTTAACTATTCTTTTTTCACATTTCATTGTGTATTACATCCGTCGAAGTATAAAATTATATTATCTGTTGGAATTTCCTTGATAATTATCGTTTTGCTATATTTCTTTTTTCCCTTTCCATTTGTTTATTCTTTCGTAACTTTTCCACTTTCTTCAGTGACATTAAAAATAATAATGTTTCTTTTTTTGTTGCCTTTATGTACGATTGCTGCACTTTTTTTCTAAATATTTCTTCCTTATTTTGGTTGATTAGTTGATTAAGTTTATGGATGTGAGAGATTAGTGACTCAAACGATTCAATTCATTCAGTCTTATTTTGATGTAATTGTCTAATTTTAGTAAATTTTTCGCAATTCACGTAATTGACTTAATATACAAGTCATGTACTTTCAAGGATTATGTAACAGTTTATCATGTAGATACAGGCACGATATTTTCCTATATTACTTAATCGTAGCTTATAATTTTTCGGCAGATGAAAGTAAAAGACTATACTATGATAATGAAACAAACTATGTTAACACAATTATTTTGTCCCCGGGTAACTCGCATAAAACATTTTTATGGTCAATAATTGTCCTCAATATAATTTTTTTAAAACAGTTTAATGACTCACTTGTTCAGTGACCTGAAAACGAAATAATAATATTGTAGAATAAGCAGGTAAGTTCCAAAACAGAAACTATAATAAATTACTTTTAAACTAATTGCAATATTCTGATTTGTTTGAACTGAATGTAGTCAAGAGGAAAAATAAACAGTTGATATCACAGATCATATAAACTGTTATAGTTAGGAGCATGAAGTGATTATGGTACTTAATAAATAATTAATAGTATCATCTATTTGATTGGTTTATTTAAATTAGAAAAGGCAAACGCATTTTCTTTTTATGGTTTTTGTTTGCACGTAAATCCGTTGTTTTGATTCTAGCATTCGTGTGAAAGTTGATGATTTGATGTTTAATTAGACCACTCTGAATAAAAACCAATAGGTTCTGTTGTATTTTCATTAAGAATAGGTTATACGTTTTGAACAAACCAAATCTATCTTCTTTGTTTACTTAATTGGACTTGATCATTTTATATGAAAAACGGTCGGCCGCATAATGTCACCATAAGATTTTGAGGTAAGTACAAGGGGACTAGTTATTAACCAATAAATAAATGGATAAACGTGGTATTTATCAAATGGTATAATTTCAACAAAAGAAAACCCAGTGAGATTGTGTTCTTTCATGAAGGTTAATTTGACTTTTACGTAAATTGTAATTGGAAATTAATAAAGGAGCACCACTGTCTCATATCAAGACTTATGTATGACGTTTCGGGTTACTGAGTTGTGTGATCTGGATAACTCAGGGGGTCTCAATGTATCGACAAATATCAGTTCATATAATAGCGTCATATAATAAATTACCGTCTTCGTTTCAATTCAATCACGGGATTGGCAAGTAGTGCATCATATAATAACCGCTGGGTCGAAATTCGTACAACATATCCAAGCTACTGAAGCTATTTTTACGACTAACATTTATTGAATTCTAATCACTATACCAAAGCACAGGTTATTAGACCAGGTACATATAACTAACTAGTCTTAATAGGATAGAACGTGCCATCTTGGTTCCAGTACTAACCACAATCCATCTATTCCATTAAAATTATGATAAAAGAACTATATCAAGGTAATCCGCACAAGATCAATATGTGCTGATAAAGACTGATCGAAATTCCATTCTGAATACCAACAATCACTTAATCTAAATCTTTTTTTTAACAAAGATATAATCAATTAATCAATTGAAAAGACTTCAGGGGAGAAAATTTTCTTTTCGATGATATTATATGCCCAAGCTGTTTAGTTTTATTAAAAGATAATTAATGAACAAAGTAGTCTATTGAAAAATGGGAGGACCTTTATTGAAGTTCGAACCCTAAATAATCTAATAAATCAGGAAAATCAATAGTCTTAACTTGATGTATGCTCAAAAATTTTGTAAACTCTGCAAATATTTGCAATCATTTAAGGAATTTATCAGCAATAAACGGGTTAGTGACAACACACAACTGATTTTCATTTTCTTAAAAATATTTAATTTAATTCTATAAAATTTATTTGTGTATTTCACGCATATATAGTTTGTAAATAAATTTTGTGATATATGATGAATAAGAAAACTTTATTTAAATATTATACTCTGAGAATTCCACATTATCATTATTATTTCTAAAGTTTGATTTAGCTAAGAAGAAAAAAAAACTACATTTCTAATAATTATAGAGAAAAACACTTCACAGCTGATGAATTTCACAGTTAATAGTAAATTAACAAACTTTAGTAAAAGAATAGATTTAAAACGCTTAAATCGTTGTTTGTTTCTCAATCCTCAGTTAAACTGACACTTTAATTTACAAAGAATAATAATCACTAATTAATAATAAGTCAATGATGTAGTAAATATAGTCAAATGTAAATTCATATCAGTGTCAGGTGCATTAATCTAGCTAGGATATTTAGGGAGTTAGATATCTGCCAACTAAATAACTGAGGACTATTCAGAGCAATGAATAATAACAATAAATTTCACAAGTTGAAATCATGAGTCAGTTGAAGCTTGACCACCATTGAAAACCTGGAAGCACTGGACGGCTGTTTCGTCCTGGTATGGGACTCCTCAGCAGTGCGCATCCACGACCCCGCACCACGCAGGGCTCGAACCCAGGACCTACTAGCTTCAACTGACTCATGATTTCAACTTGTGAAATTTCTTAAACTCTCCACAAAACCCATTCTGATAATAACAATAACTTATCTATTAAGCACATGCTATTAAGTAAATTTCTGAATATTCCAACTACTCAATAAATCATATTATAAATAAAAGTCCAGTAATTGTTTTCTGGGGAAAGAATAAGAACTGATTATTTAAATAGTTTAGTTAATAAATAGCTGGAGGATATTCCTATCACGAACCAGTTGTGGCTGACGAACCACCAAAATACTAGGAAGCAACAGATAACTGTTTCCTCCTTGTTTTTGTTGCTTCTTATTAGTGAGTATTCACAAATTCACATGGACTGGGACGTAGAGCATTCAGGTTGGCACTAAAATAAATAAATATCTGTCAATAAACTAAGTAAATAATAATTTTGTGCTTACTGACATTTAGTTTCGAGAGTGATTTTCCGAACAGTCATCCTAATCTAGGAAGTTAATCTTTTTGAAAGTGTAGCTCTTTGTCACAAGTTGATTGAAATATGGACTAATAAATTGCAAATCAGCTGTCTAAATATGTCATACTCATTATTGAAGAATCATAAATAATTGGTCATTATTTTTGAAGTTTTCAAATAAAACATTGAATAAGGCATTATGGTAGTTGAGTATACGTAGCTTAAACAATAGTTAAAACTTATTTTCCATCGAAAAAATCATGTATATAAGTGATCAGATGTTAATATCAACTTATTATTTTTGTTGATACAACCTGTCAGTTGTCGTTACCAGAAGAAAACTATAACTAGGATACACATATATAAACGTGTAATGACTGTACAGTTGAGTTAACATATTATACATATTATTCTGGAAAACAGCTTGAATTGCAGAATAAAAATAAACAGTTAACTGATAACAGATTTCAACGAGATACGTAACGTCAAAGAAATGTTAGTAGAAGGGGACATATAATCATATAAATACATATGGCATTGAGGTTATATATTTTTTCAAACTCTCTTGATACAGAAGATAAAAGTAAGTTCTCATCACTAATTTTCTAACTCGTTTTCTCGACTAACGACTTGTTATCTGATAAGCAATTAATTCATACTCATACGGTTTTGTTTGAATATTTTGTAATTACCAGACTTCTCGAAATTATTAAATAGTTATTTGATGTAGACTTCAGCCAGCATCATTTAAAGAAAACACAAACTTACATTCTGATCATCACTTGTACTATACGTGCTAGCTGGGCAAGTTGAATTTCAATGTCCTGTGTCTGTATGTATTTGCAATTTGAAAAGTTGAAATAATGTGCGATACGCTTATCACTGTAAGTCGACACAGCTATGGACATTTACTCTTAAGATTTCATTTTTTTGTTTCAAGATGAGTAACTAGCAACAGATTTGTGTTGTGCATGATACTTTGTTAGATTTTTAATTATTAATTCAAATGGTAGTCTATCTAATTCGTGTCTATTTGTTCATGCCATTTAATATTTTTCTCACACAAATCTCAAGTTAACTTTTCTGTACAATTAGGATTATCATAAACGGAATAAGCGGTAAAAAGTTCAAACAATGGTATTAATAAGGTGATTCTCATCATTTGAACAAGTCTCCGTTACTAAAATATCAAATTATACAATATTTCTGCTAAAATGTCATCCAAAAATAAATGTTTATTCATTGAACAGGTATTTTGTTTTGTCTCTTATTTTAATGTTTCATGTATGCATGGAAATACGAAATTGTTTGGACGTGTGAAAGTGTTTTTGTTCCGTGCGTACACTTCGAGAATTTTTGGTTGAGTTTGGTTTTTGTCACGGATTACTGTCAACTAGGATACTTTTGAAAATCAAGGCTCACTGCACAGCTATCCCATTCAACGCTCACTTATTTCCTGTGATTAATTCCCAAACCATAAATAAGTAGTAAACTTTAAATTATTTTTCTCAGCTGAAGATTCGGTTCTTTTTTGTGTATGTATTTGTTCAAATACATGTACGCATGGATCTATCCTTATGTATGTGTGTGTATTTACTTGAATTCATTTGTATTTATTTGAATGAAATTAAAATTAGTTATAGTATCCACGTAAATCTTGTTTCTGTTAGATTATTAGTCCTCTAGTAAATTGACTACTATCTCTATTGTACATTCTTAATAAGTGTAATAATTGTCTTTTATTTTATCACTAACATTAAATAGAAACTTGGTATTTCAAAAACGTTTTATGAACTTGGGATATCTTATTATTATAATTAATAATAGCTGTGCAGTGACGTTGCAGCGTTTTCGAATAACTTAATAAATTGCACATTAATAGGGGAATGAATTTTATAATAAAAACTTACCTTAATAGATATTTCAGATTAAATAGGGGAAAGTGAATTTATCAGGTGTAAGTGTGGAAAAGAACAATTCTATAACTAGAACTAACATATTTTTGCTTGTACTGTGATTGTCAACTTGACTTTCAAACTCCCCTCCAATTCCGTCAAGATTTCTTGTTTCATATTATATACGATTTACTACTACAAGAAAATATAAGTTCTTACACAGTACATGTCGTGCCTATCTATTCGGTTAGTAGAGTTTTGTTTCCTCTTTTATCCATATAACCACACTGCATTAATACCAGACTCAACAGTTACTGGGTCAGTTAAGTACTACTAACTTGTACCTTGCTCACTCCTTGTACGAACCTTGGCATTTTTTCTTTTTCTTTTAGATAAGTTGTACTTTACAGTGATTTGTGTTTCGTAGTTAAGCGTGGTTGAATTGGTTTCGTTATTTATTGGATTGTTTGATCGTATATTAACGCTAACATTTATTGACAAGAAATATCTCGATAGTGCCTGACGGTCTAGTGTTTGTTAACAGCAAAGTGTATTAGTTCATTGAACCTAATACAATGGGATATTTCCAAAACTTTGTTTAAAATTTTTTGTAGGTAGTATACTCACAAATTTATATTCAGTCAGTTCAAAAGATTTTACTCATTAGTCGAATTTCCAACTAGTTATATCTCCTATTAACGTCATTTGTAATCACTTATGAAATCTGAGTTTCATTGTTATTACATTGTAAAATTTCCTGGAGCTCAATATTATCAAGTTTTAATCATACGTCGTTTAAATGACAGTTGGTTCTCTATCCAGCTTAGTATATTACAAAATTTGTCTTATAGATTTAAACCAGTTAGACAGATAAATGGTTTACCAAAATAATTTTCATCCTCTTTTGACATAAAAAGAGCCAAAAGCGTTGGAAACGTGTTCCGTTTTAGTTTAAGACTTCTCATTCGTCCACATATTTTATGAAGGATCAATCCCAGGACATTTAGGTGTAATGGGAAATATGATATAATACAGGTAACGATTGTCATTTCCTAACTCAATTGATTCGCGAAGTAGGACAAAGTAGCCGTTCAGTAGTCCTTTGCATTATCAGTTGATTAAAACTTATTTCTAAACCGTAATTAAACTGATTAAGGTCGTTTATAAACTGTTAAGCAATATCCTGTCTCTCTTTCTGTTTTCCGTTATTTACAGTTAATTAAATGATTGTCACTTAGACGCCTAAGTAACTAGTATTACTATAACGCTATTCAGTCTATCACTAACAGTCACGATAACTATTCTTTATAATCTAAATCACTGGAAATGTTTACAATCATCAAATAATTTTTAGTTCTCTTCTAACATTAGTATTATTATCCCAGTTAATGAATATAGTTGACGGTTTCTATATCCTATAAAAAATACAAATGCCATGTTACTCATTAATATGAAATGCTTGTTGTCATCGCTTTCATTAATTACATTTATGTACAATTGAATAATGAAACCAATTGTATCATCACGTTCTATGTCGTATCAACATAGAGTTAGTTTTTAAATCAGCGTTAAATTAATTATCATCGGCATTTTAACGAAGAAAGGATGAATTCTTTTACCAAATAATTACATATTAATGTTTCGTTGTTGTTGGTACTGTTGTTTTCAATGAGATGGTTGAGGAAGAACTAACGTGTAAAGTGATTGCTAGTTTATATTCTTTATATTATGCATAATGAGATAATTCTTATTATTGCTGTTCTGGTTATTTATTTTTCAACCATAATTATTAGACAACTATGTGTTGGTTGTTTTTCCGAAAAGGCGATCTCAGCAAGTGTGATAACTACAGGGGCATCACTCTTCTCTCAATACTAGGAAAAGTCTTCAACAGAGTATTGTTAAACAGGATGAAGGACTGCGTAGACGCCCAACTTCGTGACCAACAGGCAGGATTCCGTAAGGATAGATCGTGTACAGACCAAATCGCAACCCTACGGATCATTGTGGAATAATCAATTGAATGGAATTCATCACTCTACATCAACTTCATTGACTACGAAAAGGCATTTGATAGCGTGGACAGGACAACACTATGGAAGCTTCTTCGACACTACGGCGTGCCTCAAAAGGTAGTCAATATCATACAGAGTTCATATGATGGATTACACTGCAAAATCGTGCATGGAGGACAGTTGAAAAAGTCGTTCGAAGTGAAGACCGGTGTTAGGCAAGGTTGCTTACTCTCACCCTTTCTCCTTCTCCTAGTGATCGACTGGATCATAAAGACGTCAACATCTGAAGGGAAGCACGGGATACAATGGACATCTAGGATGCAGTTGGACGATCTGGACTTCGCAGATGATCTGGCCCTTCTATCCCAAACGCAACAACAAATGCAGGAGAAGACGACCAGTATAGCAGCAGCCTCAGCAGCAGTAGGTCTCAATATACACAAAGGGAAGAGCAAGGTTCTCCGATACAACACAGCATGCACCAATCCAATCACAATTGACGGAGAAGATTTGGAAGATGTAAAAACCTTTACATATTTGAGCAGCATCATTAATGAACAGGGTGGATCTGATGCAGATGTGAAGGCGCAGATCGGCAAAGCAAGAGCAGCATATTTACAACTGAGGAACATCTGGAACTCAAAGCAACTGTCAACCAACACCAAGGTCAGGATTTTCAATACAAATGTAAAGACAGTTTTACTGTATGGGGCGGAAACCTGAAGAACTACGAAAGCCATCATCCAGAAGATACAGGTGTTTATTAACAGTTGTCTACGCAAAATACTTCAGATCCGTTGGCCGAACACTATTAGCAACAACGTACTGTGGGAGAGAACAAACCAGATCCCAGTGGAGGAAGAAATCAGGATGAAGCGCTGGAAGTGGATAGGACACGCATTGAGGAAAGCATCCAACTGCGTCACAAGACAAGCCCTCACATGGAATCCTCAAGGCCAAAGGAAAAGAGGAAGACCAAAGAACACATTACGCCGAGAAATGGAAATACACATGAAAAAGATGAACAAGAATTGGATGGAATTAGAAAAGGAGGCCCAGGACAGAGTGGGTTGGAGAATGCTGGTCGGCGGCCTATGCTCCATTGGGAGTAACAGGCGTAAATTGAAATTGAATTGAAATTGTTTTCCCGAAGTTAAATTCATAGGACAGCACAAATCTAGCCTTTATATTTCAATTTGTCTTTGTTAAAAAACCACAATTCCCACTTAGATAATCTATGAAAATCGTTCATTTCAACACGAACTGATATCAGAAAAAGAACAGTTTGATTTCGGTTCATTAACTCGGTAACATTATGATCGTTGCTATACACGAATGTCTTTGGTTTACTCTGTATCTGAGTCGTTTGTAATCACCCATAAGAAAAGTAGAGCTAGAGCAAAGCAGCTGTGTCCTTGTACAACACGCTATGGTCTTCAATGCTTTTCAGACTGATATCTGTTTTTAGTTCATATTATTCCTTCTTTTAGAAAAGACTTTGTTGTTAAGTCCAAAGGACAAACGTTTATGTAGATTACTACTGATTAAGGTGAACAGTGAATGAACAACACTGTTTTTGTCACAGTTAATTCATCTTAACTTTACGATCATGCTATTTCAATGTAAAAGGTTTAATCAATGTACTTTTGATTTGGTAGCAGTGAATAGAGATTGATGTTATTTCAAACATTCGTAAAGCTTCACTTCTGACTAATTAATGAAAGATCTAATACAGAAGTCTTTCGGTAACTGTGTTCAAACTATATTGATATTATTTACATAAGGTCATTTATAACAAGGTAAAATGGAAATTAATTTTTAAAAAATGCTTCTGTAGAGCTATTTACTATTTACAATCTTCATGAGTAACTCACATAGTTACTCAAATGAGCACAGATGTAGGATGAATAAAATTAATCACTAGATACTAAACTTCTTAACTAAGTAGGGTTACTTACAGCTTGGTCTGCAGCGTTCTTGCATCTACGTGTTCTAGAATGTAACCAAGGAAGATTTTTCTCAATACTTTGATAATGAATCCAGAACCCCTTCTTCATCTTTTAAGGTACTATGAATTACAAGATATGTCTTCTCTTCATTCATCATAAAAGTACTCCGATTTTTCCAACTAATAGACAACAACTGAAATTTGTTGAAAGCAATTAAGATTCATAACAAATCACATAGGTTATTTAGCATTCAATTCACGTGAACTGAAAGTTACCAATGATCTGTGTCTTTGAATGAATATGACACTACTACTTTTTTCTTCCCGGATCTAACAACCATTCATTATAATGAATTTCGTTTCATCAAAATCTACCATTTTTAATCATTAAAAATCATCGCACAGTGTTGACTAGTGTTGGAAACAGATGGAAGCTGAGGGGCGGCCAAATCGAAACGTGACATCAGTCTATACAGTCACTAACTTCTGGTCTGAATCATGTTGTTAGATGCAGACTACTTGTTTGGGGTCCATGCGACTATCGTAAACAATGGTTGGAGACTCTGCGTGACATGGCTCAGAATCGACCGCATTGGTATACACGCTTTTTGACTTTTCTTAAACTGTGAGATTAAAATTACTTTATACGTCTTTCTACAAACTAATCCTTTCTCCCCGTATCATGTCCTTATATGCAATCTTTCTTATATATATATATATATATATATATATATATATATATATATATATATATATATATATATATATATATATATATATATATATATATATATATATATATATATATATATATATTACTGTCATTAAAGTAATTACTCCTATCAATTTGGTGTTCATCTTGTTGTGCTAATGAGGTGTGTCAATTTGGGCCAATGCATAAAAGTGCCTGGTCCTACGTTGTAGATGACTGACTGATCTCATAACCTTTTAGTCAATTCACTTCTTTTCGTTCAATATTCTTCATAATTTCCAGATAAATTTTAAATGCGTTTATGGTTTATTGAAATAGACTAAATATATCTGATTATAGGTAACCACAAATGGTATACTTATATGACATTCACAATGAACTTGTTGTTTGCGTTGTTCGACTTTCTTGTAGTAAATTGTAAATTCGTGCTTTACCTTGTCAAATTCGATTCAAACAACAAAAATGGTATAACTAGAACTTTCAAATAAAATATGTGAATTGAACCCAAATAAATTAATTAATGTATGTTTATTGAACAACATTCTATAACTATTCACATAGACCGGTAAAACGATTTATTGAAAGTTTAATGAAGTAAGTTATACTTTATATAATTTTAACTTTATTTTCTTGTTCATCACTAATCTATACTTACTGAAGTAAAGTAATATGACTAATTTAGTTTAATCAATCATTTAAACAACGAAAAAAATTCTTTTCTCAAATCTAAATCTTCTAAGGTCTGATATCAAAACATTCAAATTTAACATATATATACCTTTGCTGGTTCCCTTTCCTCTCTCTCTAAAATTATGTTTTTATTCCTTTCCTCTCGTCTATATTTATTGTTTTCCCTTAATCAAAAGCAACTTTTAACCTAGTTTCAACTAGTTCATTTGTTATGCTTCATAAAGTTTCATTTCACCTTTCTTTTTTATAGTCCCATCTATTCCTAGTTGTTTATCTTAGACTAACTGGGATATTTTATTTATCCTGTTATACACAATGTGTTTATTCGATGTTGATTTCTCCACTTTTTCAGTCTTTTTTTTAAAGACAGAATTTGGATTAGCTCCCAACCCCTCTCACCCCACTTTTTTCACTTCGCCAGTTTTACTAGATGAGATTAAATTATTTACTTGTTTTCATAACCTATTTTTAATTCTATTCACTTGTTTATCGTGACTCTCATTCTTCTTTTTTTCCTCACTTTTGTCTTCAAAATTGCTATTAGTTTTTTCTCCTCGTGTTTGATACTTGTTGTGTGTATGTGTGTATGTAATCTGTTCATGTTCAGCAACTTATGATGGACCAGTCACTTAAATTTTTAACTTTATAAAAAGAAAATTAATCAGTGAAGTTTGATATCCTCTGCATCTATTTATTTACACATAATTTTTGTATCTTCTTATCGGTTGCAATCTTTGTGCGTGTGTGGGGAGATGTTAAATTAGTTGTTGTGTTTTATTTATTTATTGTTCTTATCTTTAATTTTCAGTGTAGATATTTAAATGACCTTGAACTTTATTTCCGTAAATTAAGCAAATATGTATTTATTAAAATTCATATATTATAATCATATTGAATTTCCTACTAATGGTAGTTTTTGTTCCTGTGTGGAAACAATTTTTCGTTGCTTGGTTTAATACTTAAACTATTTTCTCTTAATGAATAGAATTTCGTTGTACAGTAAGATGTGGCTTTCTAGCTATCATAGTTGGAGTTATGACATGATAACTTTGACGTGAAACGATACCGAAAATAAATCGCATATAGAGAGACAACAGATAGTAAGTTTAGTGGGTGTTACGCGTATGTTTTTCTAGACAATGGACACAGACAAGGACAAAACAAATTTTCTGATGTAACTTATCGTGGTAATGTATATATCAACTTAGTGTTTAGCAAGATCCTTTCTAAAGTTTGCTCCGACCCGATTTATATTTGAACTATCTATGTATAAATTTATGAGTCAAGTCTCTGCTAATAACCAGATTCCAGTATCCTAACTATGTGCAAATCGAAACGAAAATGCAAAATCTAGTTTCACAACAAGTTCATCAGCTACTTTCGACGGGATGTTTAAGGATGAATTTATGGATTCGCACTCAGTTCCACTCACATCAACTTTCGTAACAAGAAACTTTAATATCTCAACTCTTATAGAGTTATTGATTAGTAGCAGTATATAAACTTCAATCCTATTGGCGTTGATATTTTTTGTTGCTCTGTGTATTTGGACTACAACCGTACACCATAACATTAAAAATGTTTTCATTAAGGGAAATAGGACAATTTTAATTACTAACCTTCTTGATTTGTACAAGAATTATATTAGTAAATTTAGCGGCGAAAACTTAATATGCGGTACACTAGATAAATATGTCTGCGGCCCACTATTATTTTATTTTATTTCAGTCAGGTATCCAAGTTAGCTCTCCATTTTAATCATTCTCACTACGCAAAAAATTGAACACTTTAAGAAACACATCATCGAGTTATTCAGTAAACGGTGATAGGTTGATTTGAGACTTATTCGTATAGTTATTTCAGATGAATAATATTTACAGAAGAGTAAAAGATAGTAAATTTCACTAATCAGTTGCATATGAATACCCAAAATGACCTTAGTGTCGATCTATGTCTATTTATATTCATTGTTTAAGTGTACACTTATTCCGTTCTGGTGGTCACATAACCATTCCTACTGATGATACTACTTAACTGCATGGTACATTATGGCGTATGCTACTTATGTCGACATTCATAAGTAGTGTGTAACACCAACCAAAAGTTGAATGGCTGTCAGAGGGCTAAGAAGATCGAATTGAAGAAGACAGGAAGAGGAATAGAAAGGAATGATGAATTGGAAGAGTCAGACGGAATGTAAAGTACAATCGATGAAAGATTTGCAAATGAAGCATTTAATGTTTTGTTCTCATGTTTTACCAAGACATCCTGTAGTTTTGTATGAAATATAAATTGGTTATCCTCATCTGAGTATTCGTTCATCACAACATGTTCACAAACTAATTTCTTAAAGACTCTAAACACTCAGAGATCCTTATACTTTGACACCTTCAACTAATTTAAAGTAAATATCACTAAGAACATTTATTAGTAACACTAAAGAAAAACCATGCGAGGTCATATCTGTTGAGGGTAAATAGTGCAAAAGTAACAAAATGATAGGTGATAGGCGTGTTAGACAAAAGTAAAGATTGTCCCGCGTGTGTCTCGCAAAAGATCAATTAAAATTTACATCGTAAGGGATTCAAGCGGATTTTAAGGATTTAAATATTTTGTACAGTATTTCTCTGTCATGCCTGCTAAAAATTCACAATTTGGCTGTGGTAGCTTAAAAGTTCAGTAAGATAGAACGCTGAGTAACAAAAATACTTCATGTTATACTCTTTTTTACTAAGCCACAGAAGTGTAAGATGAGAGAATCCAACTTTTTACCGTAAGAAATTATTCATTTATGATAAAAATAACCTATGATAAGCCTGAAAGTACAATGAACAGTTTATTAAACAACTGATATGAATTCTCTTATACCAATAAACTAGAACATCTAATGATATTATAGGGTAAACATCATCATCAATTCATCTGTTTTACCGTTGGCTTAGAAAAATCACCAGTTCATGATATTGTCAAAAATAAAGCTAGATTGAAAACGATGCGGGATTTCAATTAAACTATGTACTTAAGTGAGACATCGTTGTTACTTGAGAAAATCCATAAGATTTTTACATTTTCATGAAAAACTGAGTGTTTTCCATGATATGATTCAAGATGACGAAGAGAGATTTTCACACCAATTATTATGTATTTCTTATTTTACATGAATTAAGATTTCAATAGAATGATGCTTCACATTCTATTCGTTTTAATTTTCTTCAGGTCCACACAATTCCAGCTAAAATGTTTCGTCGTGTTTTAACCCTAGTACAAGCACATTGTAAACTTGGTTTAACAGCAACATTAGTTCGTGAAGATGATAAAATAACCGATTTGAATTTTTTAATTGGACCTAAATTATATGAAGCCAATTGGTTAGAATTACAACAACGTGGTTTTATTGCACGTGTTCAATGCGCAGAAGTATGGTGTCCTGTTACACCTGAATTTTATAGAGAATATTTAAATGTAAGTTATTAGTTCATTTATAATATAGATTCTTTGTGTTGTATTACGTTTTAATCAGCCTCCTATACATAGCTCAACATTAACATATCGTTTTATATTCGATTGATTAAATATTAGTGAGTAAAATAACATAATAGTAGTACTTGTGATTGGTGAAAGTATAGTTTGATTTTTTTTGTTTTCTACTCTAATTATCCGATTGTTTTAGAAATTCAATCAAATTAGTAGTTCATTAATGGAATTATATACTGATCATGTTCTATCAAAAAGCAACCACACTTCGAAATCTGAACAATTAAATTCTTAATAAGTGTTTAAAAGGTTTTTTGTTCTTTGTCTCACCCGAAGACTGTGGATGCTTATTACCAAGGAGTCTTAATTTAGAACAAAGAAAGATCTCTCCTGTACTTTTCAAAATCTTGTATTCCTAAGATAATTTAGTAATAACTTAAGCGTTCAATCTTGCACTCTATATAGTAGTAGTCGGTTCCATGACCTGTGTATTGAACGTTTTCCTGCATTAAAATGTTCATTTTGTCTTTGCTTCTAAAAAATATTTTATTCTTATTCTTACCAAACAAAATATAACCTGAACTTGCATAATGTACTGGTTATCATTATTGACGTCACACTTCAAAAATTCACCAACCTACTGTCAATCTAAAATCCAAGAATTGGAACTCAAAATATAATGTGAAACATATAAGATTGTTGATAATGTATTACTAATATTTTATTTGTCTCATTCATTTTTGTTTCGTTTTCAAAAGAAATCTGATTTTAAAAAAAAAAATAATTTCCTCCAATTAAACATTGTTTACTACCAAATTACTTACTGTTTATTATTGTTGTTGTGACTTCACCTTTCACCAATCCGTTCATTATGAAGTACTTACACCTTCATAAGATTTCAGTTATATTCAAATATAGATTTCAGGAATAATTCAGTTTTTTTTCAGTCTTAAAATCATTATTTCAGTCTATATGCTGATGAAGAGTGTAGTAAGAAACCTTTAAATGCAGTTCATCAATAATAATATCCATAAATATTAATCTTTCAGTCTTCGTTAATTGTCACTCACCATTTCTATTAAGACTTTTATTTCCTGTTTATTTCCACCAAACTTTCACCTTGTTTCATCTATATTCTTTACGCGTGTTATCGTAGTTCTCCTTCAAGGCATCAAGACACTATTCATTGTTTCACTTTTCTATCTTATTTTCGTTTTCGTATCCAAACAGTTAATGGTAGCCACGTGATTCTATTGTATCTCTTTATTTTCATCCTACTAATCATAAACTCTTGAACTATAATCTTAATGAAAAACCAGAAAATTCCTCCATGGAAACTGTACTCTAAAATCGATTTGTGTATTTAGCTGTAGGCTTATTGTTAAGGTTCACAGGACATTTGAAACGATGTCTCTAATACTAACTATTCTGAGTGGCATTGTCCGTCAGCCACAATTATAAAGGATTCTTTGTTAATGACTTGGTCCTTTTATTTTAACAGATATGCAAGTTTATGTTATACTAAAGTTGTGGTACACTCTGTTTATCATTTAATAAAAAGTACAACTAGAAACCAAACAAACAAGCGGAAACTTTATTATGAATTTATACATTAGATTATATTGAGTTTACATAGAACACTGAAAACTAAATTCAACAATCTTAACGCATTATTTGATCAGAGTACTTTTTAAATTCTGATTCTCGATTCGAATGAAACAATTCACCAAAATTTGATATTTCCAGTTGACCATATTATTTGAAAAAGAAAAAAATGCTTATTCTTCCAAAATAGCGGAGTTCCACCAAATTATTTTACCAGATTAGAATTATTCGACTGTATTATTATTGTTACTATCATTATAATTATACTATCGTTACTTGTTACATAACACTGACAATGTTATTCCTTTGTTCTCTTTTTCTATCTTGTTTCATACTAATATAATTCACATGTCACCGTTTTGCTAAATAATTTTATTCAAAGATACATCATTTTCGAAAAAAAAGACTTACTGCTAGATAAAATGTTAAATTATATTTATACATTGTGTATCAGTTTCTACTCACTAGCAGTAGTGTGGTGTACGTTACTTATACTGACATAAGTAGTGTATGATGTTAGTTGTGAACAGTAGGTCTGGCCGCAGAGAGACAAGAGGATCGAACAGTAAAAAATGGAAACAGGATGCAATTTGTATGAAAATCCAAGAACAATGAAGTCTGAGTCATTTTGAAACAATTGGTGGACATTTTGCAAATTAAGCATTTACTTTATGATTGTTAGATTTTATTAACAAGTCTTGTAATTTTGTCTTAAATACATTCTATTGTCCCCACCCGTGTTCTGTTCACTACAGTAGTATTAGCAGTGAGTAATCAAAGCAACAGCAACTCCCGGTGGACTTCATACTCAAGGATACTATTCCCCTCTTTTTAAAAAATAAATTTGATAGAGTTCTTAAGTGGTTTGCTGTCATCACGATTCAATGAGCTTAGAAGACACGTTTAGAGTTGATAATACAGGCGTTCGATAAAAATCACCCATGCACAAGGTTGAATATTCTAGGCACTTGGACAATTCAGATTAAAAGTTAATAATGAGAAATGTTTAGAATGATTTACACATCTTTCTCCCACTTTTAAGTGCTTTTATTTTTATTTATTACAGAATATTAGATGTCCGCACTTGTATGTACTTAAGTTTTAATGTACATTGTTTAACTGAATTATTCGACTAATCCAACTGAACACATACATTTACTTATTAATCATTTTGTTTACTCTTATTTACTGCAAGAGGAAAATCAAGATTTTTAATGTTGTTCAAATACAGTTTATTTGAATCTTTTTAGCGGGAATTTATTAAAGTGTTTATTTTATTATTATAATAACCTTTGGGCGAAATTCATTTAATTTTTTGTGGAATAATATTAAAGGAATTATTCTCGGTTAAATTGAACCTCTTATATTGTTATTTTCATTATTATTATTACTTAGGTGAAAAATTCCATAAATATGGAATTTCTTTTACTACCAATATCATATCATTCCTCGTATTATGATATTGTGCAGAATGGCAGTTATTGTATCGTTCTTTGCATAAAAAGAGAGGATGTATCGTAATTTTATTACGTATTCTTGTAAACTTGAAGTATTATTTTTAACGAGTAACGGTGTGTGGTTGTAAAACATAACTTTATATCGTTGACAATTACTGAAGATATAAAATATCCAGTCAATGCTTTGTCTGATCTCGATAGATCTGTACTTTGCTGAATTCAGGCAGTTGACTATCTGTTCATCCATATTAGCCGTAAGTATTGTTGTTTGTTCGTTTAAAATAGTTAGGACTTGCAACTCGGCACATTACTATATATAAATAATTAATTTCGTGTATGATCCCGTCGGTAAACTTACCGCAACTTAGAGCGAAAGCATACGACTCAAAGAGATTATGTCTGTAAACCAGTTTTCTTATTGTTATCACGGTATTAAGTAAGTTTTCGCCTGATATGAATTTCTCATTAATTTTCAACTCAAAAATCCTAAAAATCGGGAGAAGAGAAAATCGTTTAACAAATACATAACTTATAACTTTTCAATAAAAAAATGGCATAGTAATGGATGCAAAGATAAAGGAACACTAGTTTGATTGAAATTATTATATTTTAAATGCAGCGAAACTTTGATTACATAGTTTATCGGTTAAGTAAATATTGATGTTAAGATGTGTGATTCCAAAATACATCTCAAAATTAATGAGTCAATAAAATAGGAGAGTGGACATACTCGACAGTTTATACATTAATCTCTTTGAAACTGCTTACTGTGCAGTCATGAAAACATAACCCTGATGATAGGGCATTGGAAATACATGAGTTAGTATACAATCCATATGTTTGGAACAGTCATACTGGATTTTCGAAAGTACATTTAGATCCCTTTATTTACTATATTTTATATTGTATGGGTTTTGTATTTCTAATTGAGCCTACAAAATTGAGTAATTTATTCATCTTCCAAATTTTAGTCAACAATTATAATCCTCAAAGTCATAGATACTTTGGTTATTACATTCATATTCTCCTATTTAGCTTTGTAGAATACACCATAGCCAGCTTTAACGTTCATGTTGGAGGGTATTATAGTGGATTATCCTCACCTTATGTTGGATTACAATATTGAACACAAGATTTACTAAAAAATCGTAACTTATAAAGTAAACTAAATCAATATTAGTGGTGGCTTACCGATGATATTAAAGAACAACATTGCTACGATGAAGAGTTCTAGTCTAGTAACTAAGCTACACGAATGTGAGGATCAGAAGCCCATATGATAAAGTCTACAAAACATGCTGTTAAAGTGTCAGAAAATGAAATCAAACTGTATATATATATATATATATATATATATATATATATATATATATATATATATATATATATATATATGCCATTGCACCGAGTATTTATCTTATGTATACCTTACCGGTTTATTTCTGTTTCTTTATTATTTCTGAATCCGTTTCATTTCAACATTAATATTTTATCATACTGCACGCGACCTCGTTGACAATTATTAGGACCTTTTTGATATTCCTGATGAGTATTCAAGGTTAACTACATTCCTACTATTTTATTGTATTACACATAACGCTCCTCTGTTATTGTATTCATTTAATTATTGTAATGAACAAATATATCATTGATTGTCGTTGTAAAAAACACACTAAAATACATGCCTGTTCCATAAGTGACTGAGTACCTCGGGTTAGAAGCTAAGTGGATAGCACGTTGGCTTTTCAAGCGGATGGTACTGTCTTCGAGTCCCAGAGTGAAGAACAAGTCGGATGTAGGTACATCCAATGCTAGCTACATTCCGTATGTTCCATATTAGGATGTATCTGTGTTTATACAATTTCGAGAACAATTTCAATAGAAAGAGACCTCACTCAACTACTTTTGATTGTTTCAATCAAAGTGACCTCGTCAAGTTATATGTTACGGAGTCTAAGTACGTTTTACGTCATTAATCCTCAGATGACTCCGGGCTTGGACCCTTAATGAATAAAAGAACATTCATAAATCTCACTCATTTAGGGTTTTCCGTTTTTTAGTGGTTTTTTTAAGTCATATCAATTAGTGATATAAAAGCATAGTAAGTAGTTCTCTGATCATTTCATTTAATACAAGTCCACTAACTCTACTTTTTGAGTCAGTTGTTTTAAATAAGGGATTCCTAATTGCAAGTTGTATCGATGATAAATCTGTTTAATCATTTTTTGTGAAGAATTTCAACATTTTATCTATTTCTCTGTCGCGTTTTGTATAACTTTATGGATAAAATGAAACAAAAGTAATAAACTATACATTTATCATGATTATCATTGTTAGATGAAAAGTATGAAGAAATTATTATTAGCTGCTATGAACCCGAATAAATTTCGTGTGTGTGAATATCTCATACGTTATCATGAGCGTAGAAATGATAAAATTATTATATTCTCTGATAATGTATTTGCATTGAAATACTATGCAACAAAAATGGGACGTCCATTTTTATACGGTCCAACTGGTCAAGCGGAACGTATGCAAATATTACAGAATTTTCAACATAATCCTAATGTAAGTTATCTTGTTCAAACAGTTGTTTAATTAATCATCTAATAATAAACTTTTATGATGAAACCTGTATTTATTTTTTCTGTTTGGAGTAATTTGCCATCCCGTTAATTTCCTCTTCCCTCATATATATATATATATATATATATATATATATATATATATATATATATATATATATATATATATATATAATTCCAAGATTTTCTTTTTTCCCACTCACCTTTTTCATGTTGATGAACAATAAGCTTTTCAAATTGTCGTGGTGAATTAAATCCTCTGTCTCATTAAGATAACGAATCGATCAATATTAAACCACCATCGAAAACATGGAATCTCTAGACGGGCGTTTCGTCCTAGTATGAGACTTCTTAGCACTGAGCATCCACGATCCCATCTCCATAACCCCATACTGATAAATCCTTTGTTTTCATTGTAGAACTCGGTGCTGTTTTAGATGGTTTCATGAGCTCAAGAAATTTATGCTTGTTTAAATGATACACAACTGAAATACTGGGAGTTCTTTAATTTTTCTGATTATATAAAGTAACCATTAAGCTGGTCTAGCTAAATATTGATTCTTAGGTTAAAACTCTATCACACTTATTTCAGCCTGCTCGTATTCGGTTGATTAGTTAGATCACGACTGGACTACTGAATACATATAAGTGTTTTTTTTAAATACATAGCATACCACATTCAACAGCTTGATGGTTAAAACCTAATTACTGGCAATGTTTAGATTATTCCATTTAATGGTTTGATTTATATGGAGCTTAGGTATACTTTTTGATATCATTCATGTTACCTCACTATTCAACTAATTACGGTATAGTATTTCTTATTGTTATCGTACAATCGTTTTTTTTCTCATAGAAATATTTATTATTCGTATGTTAGAAAAATAATGTGTCCTTGTGCGTGTGTGTCTGTAGTTCAAGTATATTATCTGATTGACCTTGAATGAGTGCTACCGAACGTATTTCAATAGTCATACTGACGCCAAGAATAAAGTTGAAAACGATAAAGAGTGATACATTTTCTATAATTTATTTATGTACTTTTAGTAGAGTTCAACGTCAATTCGATTTAATACTTTTTGCTTAAAAAATTTAACCAAGATCCACAAAATCTAACTAGTATGTATTTTAATTAATATAAACTTAAATTTCGTTCTATAAATTTGTTCAAACAGGTTCCGGCAATATTTGTTTCTAAAGTTGCTGACAATTCATTTGATTTACCTGAAGCAACAGTCCTTATACAGATCAGTGCTCATGGAGGTAGTCGTCGGCAAGAAGCTCAACGTTTAGGACGTATTTTAAGAGCAAAGAGGGGTATGGATGCTGAAGCTTACAATGCATTTTTCTATTCGTTAGTATCTCAAGATACTATGGAAATGCAATATGCTTTAAAACGTCAACGTTTCTTAGTTAATCAAGGGTATTCTTATAAAGTAATTTACAATATTCTTAGTAAATTGATATTTATTTGTTCATCTAAATTACTCTTCAATTTATGTGATAAGTATGTAAATATAACCTTTAGTGAAATACAAGTGTGTGCAATTATTTAAATACTATTCCAGAAAGTGGATATTAAGTCAACTTTTGATTCATACTACTGCTGGTTTTGTTTTTAAGTTTCACATTACTGATGTAGAAATTGCTCTTCATTCTGAACAGATATTTTAACTAATCCTAGTATCTGAGAGCAGAAGAATCTATTCATAGGTTAACTACACATACCATATATGTAATACTCATTTCTAATTTGTAATATATTCATCTCCATTCCTTTTATCGAAGAAGAAATTTAGGTCAGTTTCCATCATCCACGTGATAACTCCTAGAAAATGAAGTACAGAAAGCACTGCGATCTACTGTGATTAATAACTGAAACGAGCGAGAAAGAAACCAAATAGTGAAACTTTTCGTTTCTTTTCACTAAGTGTAACTGAAATTGGTTCTGAACTTCACATACATTTGCTTTCAAAATATCAGTCATGAATCTACGAAGAGAGAAAAATTCTTTCACCGTTATTGTAAAAGGGAACTGTTCGTATGTTGCAGACTCATTTGTCTCTGATCTACCATAAAAAGCTTTAACAGTCATTATAGGCAATTAAAGACAATCTAAACTGTACGTAAGGACATATAATTATACTGAATCTTGTATTTAACATAAAAATCTCCATCTTGGTCATTCTTCTTTGTCAACCACTACTTTTGAATATCACCTTCTTATCAGCAAAGCATCTGTTTTGAAAACTGTATAACCTTATTAATAAGATGCTTTTTATCTGAAGGATGGCTGGTCGAACTGGGATGGGTAAAGCTGGGTTATAACATGCAACTCAGTTTTCCTAAAAGTTGTATGTTCTAACTACTTAACCACTCTATTCCATTATTAACTCTCCAAATATATAACAAAACAATTCCACATAAACTTAATTGAATGGCATATTAAAGAAAAAGTTTCATCATTCACTAACACTTATTTTTATAATTTCAAATCTGATGCTGAGTACAATCTGAACGAAACGGCACAAGATTGATTAGTTAATTAAATTGATAAACATGTTTATTTTCATAGTTTCTCTTATCTCTGTGTGTATGTTTTATTTTTCCTGAAGTCGATATATGTATATATGAAATTAATCAAATAGTGACATACTTATTGAAGCTTTTCTTACATTGTTTACTGACTAAATATTTACCCTTTTTATACATATATATTTAATATCAGGCTGTCCAAAAATAATTTTTGTTTCCTTCACTTGTTCTCTACCAACATTTTTACATGTCGACCTTGATTTATTTATTTACTTGTTTATCGAGAAATGCCTAAGATGAAATCAGCAATTATAACTTCTGTAATGAATGACGATGCTGAAGAGGAAGAGTAGGTAGAGGAGGTGGAAAATAAAGTTTTTTTATGATGATAATTTTGATTATTTTTATTCAGTCCACACAACCCTAAGATGATGACTAAACGAGTCAGTAGGTTCCGTAGTTATACAGTATTTATTTATTTTGTTGGTATTTCGCATATATATATATATATATATATATATATATATATATATATATTAATTTAAGGCATTTAACTTGTGGTCAATGTGTTTGGATCTTACCCCATTTACTGAAGATGAAACAATTAGAGATTAACATGGGCCACCCTGTGAACTGTATAATTAATTGTAAATTGTTGTCCATTCCTCCGTAATTCATATGCAGTTTTTAGAGAGTTGAGTTTTATTTGATAGGTCGCAGATATGTCTTCAGTCATTTCAAAATTGAGCATTTCATTAGTATAGTTTTTTTTAAAGAAAAATATTCTAAAAGTAAGATGAATTTCAGTATCTGAGTATTGTTTGCAGAGAAATATTCGTGTTCATTACATTAACCTCTTACTTCACAGCCTTACACTCTTTTATATAACTTGTAGAAATCATCAAAGAGTATTCGTACATCCACATCCATGTAGGATTTATTGTATAACATTTTAGGCCTTAAGCGCATCAACCATCTTTGCCATTTCGCTGTTAACGCAGGTTATTTCAAGGTCAATTTCTATTTTATTATTGAATTGCACTAATCGTTCGTTTCAGTATACACTTTGACTTTTAAAAATTATGGGATGGCAATACGTATCAACAACCTGCTGATGCTTTTCTTTTCTCTATTTAGGTTATCACAAGACTAGCAGGAATGGAGACTGAATCATTAAAATTGAGTACAAAACAAGAACAAGCGGAATTATTAAATCGGGTATTAGCTAGTACAGATGAAGATGCTATGGAAGAGAAATTACCAACTGATCCGGATAGTTTTAATTATACGAACATTTCTACAGGCATATCTGGTTTGATTCGTAAATCTAGTAAAATGTCCAGTTTATCTGGTGCAGATGACGCTATTTACGTTGATACTAGCTCGTCTGCTGCAAGAAAAGACAAACTGAAAGAAAGGCATCCATTATTTCGTTTGTTCAGAAGATAGATATTTTGTTTTGTATTGATGTTAACTATGGTTTAGTCTTTCATTTTACAAGTTGATTATTGAAAAGATATTTCAATAATAGATTATTGTATTTTACTTCCCATACCTGATTATAACATCATATTGGTTCAGTCAGTCAGTAACAACGTAGAACTTCGTACGTACGTACATCAGTTCGAGTTGCCACACCACATTAGCACAGAGATGCAGTGGTCGATTGAAATCCCGTAGTGGTAGAGGTAATAAGAGTATAAGCAGTAATCGGAAAGATTAGTGTTTGGAGATGTTACTTAAAGAGTAGAATACAGTGAAATAAACTTGGGAAGAGAAAAAAGAGACAAGGGGGGGTCAGGAGATCAAAATTTGGGAGGACACAAAGAGTGGATGCACCTGCGCCATTCCACTAGTTCGGGTGTCGATGTAACCCAATCCTGAAGCCACATTTTGCATTTCGAGGGAGAGAATCGCATCCCGAACATGCTTGCATTGTTGCTTAGAGTGGTCAGAAGACTCTGCATTTTGTCAGCGTCTTCACCAAACAGAACTATGTCATCGGCACATTCTAAGTCAACAAGTGAATCTTCTGGTAGAAGTTCAACCCCTGGAAATTTAGATGAGGAAAGTGTCATCTCTAAAAGCACGTCAACGACAAAGTTGAACAAGAATGGAGAGAGTGGGCAGCCCTGACGAACACCACTTGAAGTAATCAATTCTGATGACAGTTCGCCATAAGCTCTCACTCTACCAGTTGTGTTCGAGTAGAGAGCCTTTATAAGGTTAATGTACTTCTTTGGTACTCCTTTCAGTGGCAAACGCTGCCATAGAACCTGACGATCAACAGAGTCGAATGCCGTCTTAAGGTCGAGAAATACTATCATTGTGGGGCGTCTGAATGTGTGTCTATGTTCTAGGACCTGACGTAGTGTGAATATATGGTTTATACAACCACGTCCAGGTCGAAAACCATCCTGATTTTTTCTAGTCATGAGCTTTAGTTAGGCGTCGAAGTACTATTGAAGCTAATATTTCAGACACTACATTAGTCAAACTGATTCCTCTGTGATTGTCACAAGAGGACCACCATCCTTAAAAATCTCAGGAGTAAACCTGTCAGGTCCTGCTGCTCTCCCTCGTTTCAGATTTTCTATGGTTTTTTCAACTTCGTAAAGGGACGGAGGACTTACATTAACTTGCCATTCAGGTTGACTAGAGATCGTGGTAAACCGAAGTGTGGCTGAAGGCCAGTTGAACTGATCCCTGAAGTGTTCTGCCCATCGATCCAATCTCCTGGATTGAGAATGAATAATATGTCCATCTTTCTCTGAGATTGTTTCGCTAACGGTCGGGTTCCTAATTCCGGTTTCCTTAACGAGTCTGAACAATTGTCTGCTATTACCTATTGCCGCTGCCTTTTCCATCTCTCTTGCTTTCGCTACCCACCACTGTTCGCGATCATTGCGTAGGCTTCTTGTCAGCTTGCGCTTAAGTTGACTCCGCTCTTCATTATGTTCAGAGCCAGGTGGAATGAGTTTTCGAGCATCTATCAGTGCGATAGATGCTGCTGAGATCCAGTGTCGTTCCCTAACCTTACGTGTTACCGTACTAGCAGATATCACTGCTGTTTCCACAGCTTTTCGGATATCATTCCAAGCTGCATCGGGGTGGGCATCACATACATGGCTGCCTAACTGTTTTCCTAGTTGTTCCTGAAATATGCTCTTAGCTTGACTGTCATTAAGTAGGGTCCTAAGAGGTTTCCTTGCAGCGTCTTTCCTACGTCCAGTAAGACGCAGACAGATACGTGCTCGTACTAGAGCGTGATCTGAATCTAAGAATGAGCGAGTCTTCTATCGAGCTCCTCCATCGGTGGTTGATAGCGATGTGATCTATTTTGGTCCAACATTGGGACGAATTATGGGGTCACCATGTTAAAAGATGTTTTTCCTTATGCCTAAAGTTAGTATTTGCAAGGAACAGGCGATTATCTGAGCATAGCTGCAACAGACGGTCGCCATCATCTGTTCTCTGAGCCACGACATTATAAGATCCACCCAGGTGTCTTTCCCTATCGCTTAGTTTACCTACTTGAGCATTAAAGTTACCGACTACTACATCTGAGCGCCTAGCTTTTCGGAGAAGGTCGGAGAGCTTTCTGTAAAACCCATTTTTTACATCATCTGCGCCGCAGTCAGTGGGAGAATAGGCAAAGACGACGAAGAGGCAACAACGAGTGTCCTAATCCTTCGGAGTCCTTATTGTTCCGTTCAGTCGGACAGCGCACAAACGACTGTCTATTAGGATCCAGTCTAAGAGAGCTAGTTCTGCCCTAGGACTCAATGCTATACCTACGCGGGCGAGGCCACGGGAAGCAGAATCATGGCTTCCAGATACACGAAGTGTGAATTGAGTCGGTTCTTTATTTTGGCATGGTGAGGTCAAGTGAATGACGCTACTCGGATCCTGTATGCCTGTTTCGGAGACGCAACATACATAGATGGCGCGGGATTCTAAAGTCCTAGCTAAGGAAGCCTGTTGTCATATTTGGCACAGTGTTCCGACGTTAAAAGCTCCTACGTGTAGTTTAGAGCGTGGTTTCAGGAGACCAGGAATAACGTTCCGCGTACTCGAATCGTTTGCTCTAGCGGTGCGAGATGATAAAGAGGCGTAAGGAGGGTTAGTCATGGAGATAAGAGAGATATTAGGAGATGTAGGAAGGATTTGAATGTGACCAACTTGGTCTCGTGTGCTGTTACGAGTATGAGGGCTGATGTCACTTCCCGACTGCCCACATCGTGGAAGGGTATTTTTTGAGGAACCTGAAAAGGAAATTAGATTAGTGTTGTTCTTAGCGACCTGGGAGCGTGACCGCAGAGCTCAAGGGACATCTGCTTGAGGCCGGTCGCGCATGGCTTTTTTGTGGAAGGTTTTTAATGAGTTAGCTCCGTTCTTCAAAGAGTCTTACCTTCGGAGACGGAAATCCGTGAGGTAAGGTGAGGTGTGACATTTTTAGGGTCAACCTTTTCTAACCCCGCCCCTCCTTGTGGGAAGGCAGCATCGCCGCGGATGCTGGTTGTCCGAGGGAAACACCTTACTGATGTCACACCCCTCTAGAGTCAAGCACGACCATCGCGTCAAGGTAGCAGCTTCGGTCGGGTCATATTGGTTACCATTTTTTAAATGCTTTTCCACGTTTAACTTCTTAAGGCGTTTAGATCAACCATCATGTTTTCATCTATCAAGTTGTATGTATTACATGGCTGACATTGTAGTGGAGTTTGAGTATTCATGAGGTCATATTAATTATTTGGTCCGATAGATCTAGTTTTTCTTCTTGTCTGATTATCTGGTTATGCACTGTATTCACTAAAATGTGTTACATCGCGTGCTGTCTTAGCAATGTATTGTAGGCTTCCACTTACAATCGCTTCCTTATACATAAATACAGTGATTTTTAGAATTACTTACTTTGTAGAAACACTAAGTGCTGTAACTTGTGAATCTTGCATCATTTTTTTGGATTTGGTACACATGTCTTATTTGAGGAGGTCAGATTTATTGAGTTTATGTTTCTTATAGAAAGGTGAGGTATTTACTTGCTTTTTTCACCTTAAACCAATACAAAATGAACTTTTATTATTACTCCTATTTGTTTTTACCAAGTATGCGGGTAATGTTAGCCTTGTAATCAACTTCATAGCTGGAAAATCTCTTAATCTTTTCTACTTTTTAGTCGAACAGTAACCATACACTTCACACGCTAAGAATATTTCTTCGCTTAAAAAGTGGGTTTCTGTTTAAAAGTCCAAATCTCCAAAGAGAAGATACTTACGGAAAAACGCATTTGCTTTAAACAGATATCACTTCGACAGTAGGTAGCCTAATTAGTAGTTAAAACAACTATACCATTAGTGGATATGAACCGCAGAGGGACAATTCAATCCAAACAGGATAAACGTGAATACAGGATTTCATCGCATTCACTAGCATGCCGTTTGTTTGCAAAGATTCTCAGTTTTCTGCGTATTTCTCTTCAAGTCTAAGTACCACAACTAATAACGACTCCTTTATGTTTTCATAATTGACTGGTCACTGGGTGGTGATCAATGTCATGTGTGTCTAGTCCTTTATAGTGCATATAGAATGCTATCGACCAAGTTACAATGTGGCTACCGGTCTAAGTGACTCGACATTACATGCACTATGTTGAAATAGGATGATGGTCGGAGATAGTCAACAGTAAACACTGAAACTGGGTTTAGTGCTACTTGAAACTCGTCAGCAAGGTGTACCTGTAATATTGAGGGAACTGGTGCTCTCTGACGGATTCGATCTCATGTCACCTATATTCACTGTCAGAGGTGTTACCACCTGAATATCCGTGCCGCGACCGACCTAGTGCTATAACTTATGCAACTCCCCTCTAGAAGTGTCTCAAGTTGAAAAAGATTTAGGAGTGTTGGTACTCTACAATCTGAAGTCTATGATTATGGCTTCTATAGCCATATTTGTCACTCCAAAATTAGTCTGTGACTTGATTTATAGTTGCTTGAAAAACAACGCTTGAACTAAGCGGAAAAAGCTGAAAAGAAGATTCTGTGCTAAACCAAAGACTTTCGCTAATTTGTTTGAAAAATCCCACCACAAACGGAAAAAAATCAGAAAAAACAATTCCGCAAAGAGATTTGGCCCGTAGAAACCACTTTATTGTGAAATTATGGAAGTGTCCAGTGGTCGGTGAATTTGAGACTTGCATTCACCCGCACAAATAATGGCAGTACATTCTGCTTTGTAAATGATGAGATGCGGTAATAACAAAAAGTCCGATTTTCCGGACTCTTAATTTACTCAGTAAAATCTTTGAGGTCCCTTTTGAAGTTCATCATTCGATCCTACATATCGCGAAGGTCACAGTTTATTTTGTAGAATATCACCAGGGGAGCTTACACAGTCATTAAAGATCGGAGTAATGAACTAAGAAAGAGGATCGTTCTCTCCTAAAATAGGCTGTTGCTGATGGTTTTCGGTCAACGGACATTCAGTATCTTATGTAGACAATTGTTTATAAATCCTTGCACCTTTTTGAAAATGGTTCTGGTAGTTCTGCAAGTTTCAGCTCCGTACAGTAGTTCCTCGAAGTATAAAACCCATCTCTTCATCTACTCTTCAATTTCAATGAAGGGCTTCACTTTCCTTCTGATCGGTCTCTCTGGTTTAGCGTATTTCCCTGTCATTTTCTTCGTTGTGTCATGTAGTTGTTTCTTAACATTGCATTCGTGTATTCCTCTTGCGCCTTGGCTTTCTCTGCTACTGTTGGGCTGTTGTTAATTACTGTCTTCTTGTTCTCCCTTTCTTGAATCTTGTTCAGGGTTTCTATCGAGATCCATTCCTTATGATGATGCTTCTTGCGGACCACGACCTCCTGACACGCTGAGGTCAGGGCTTCTTTGGTCCCTTTCCAGTTGTCCTACACAGTAGTTTCTTCTTCAGTGGCTCATGTAAGGCTTGGAACCTGTTGTTAAGAGTTACCTTGAATTCGTTCATTTTGTCAGTATCTCGAAGAAAGGCTGTACTGAACGTTTGTAATGCTGTTTGTTCAGTTTTTCAATGCTTCTCTGGCGTCAATTTCATCTTGGCCACAACTAGGTGGTAATCTGAGGCTATGTCGAATCCTCTTCTGGTTCTCACGTCCTCCATTGACCTTGTGATGTTTCTCCTTATGCAAATATGATTGATCTTTATCGTCATCATTGCCAGCATTGGTGGGTGCATAACGCTGGATAACATTCATTGTAATTCGCTCCTTCTTTGTTTTGAAGGATGCTTTGATGGTCTTGAGTCCATGAGATTCTCATCCTATAAGTGTATTTCGTGCTTCGTTGGGCATCAGAGCAACTCCCAGAGTTTGTGGAGTATTTTCCTCTTCGTGATCGGAATACAACAGCATCTCTTCCGTACCTAACCGTAACCTAAGTCCCACCGCACTCAAAAGATGTTCAAAGCCTAACTCATATTGGCTTTGCTTGTTTTGCTGTGTAAATAATACGTTACTTATACAGAAGGCTATGAGCAAATTGGCTTTGAGTTGTAAGAAGAACGATGACGCATTCGCGAACAACACGAGCACTGACAGTGATGAATGTGTCAGTGTAGTACCTGCTGTTGCGAGACGCCTTAAACAACCGACTTTTACGAACGAAAAATTGAAACCTCCGTTAACATTTACGATCGAATCGGAGAAGCGACAGGATCTCCCGTTAAGTAGTGCTCGTTGTCAGGACGATTCCGACATCCGAGTTATACCTGATATGTCTTTCGAAGATAGAATAAAAGGGAAGAGAGCACTAGCTGAACTAGAAAATCGTCGGCAAAACGGTAAGGAAATTCTGCAGCCAGTGGGTCTTCGGATAAACAGGTCTTGGAAGCGAATGCTACCAATGCCTGTGTGGATAGACCGTTCTATTTAGGAGTTCTATATGCCAATGCTCGTAGTCTAAGGAATAAGTTTTATGAACTAGAAGCACTAGTGGACAGATTAAAGCCACTCATTGTAGCAGTGACAGAAACTTGGTTACTCCATGACTTAGATATTACACCAGAATTATTCGGATACCATTACTTTGAGAGTGATAGACACAGATGTAGAAAAGGAGGTGGCGTCCTGTTATATGTAGCAAATAATATAAATATCCGTTCCTATGCTGGCAAATCCCATGATAGCGGTACTTCTGAAGTCATTAGCTGTAAATTGGCTATCAGATGTGGTTCATTTATTCTCGGTGCCATCTATCGCAGCTCAATCTGCTTAGCTGATGACTTTATTTTAGAGCACATTTATCTTTGGAGTGCGAATACCAGATGCTTGATAGGAGGAGACTTTGGACTCAGATTACCACAGAAAGATCTATAAACTCCTTTGATAGTAGGTTCCTGGTAACAATAATGGAGCATGCACTAATACAATATGTATCCAAAACCACACGTTTTGGTGCTAACCAAAGTTCGTCTCTGTTGGACTCAGTAATCACTCATGATACTGAGGATATTGTCGACCTAAATATTCTTCAACCGATAGTGAACAGTGATCACGCTGTTTTGTCATTCACGTTTAGTACGAGGGACATGTTTTACGATCAGATTACACTTCGCCCAAATGTATGGAAATCTAATATATCAGCCATTCAGGAATGCGCCGCTAAGATAGAATGTTTTGTAGATACTAGCTTACCAGCTGAAGAAGCTGAAGAAGGTATGTTTAATTCAGTTACGTCCTCGTTCATACCAATACCTGGTACCGCGAAGACCAAATAACAGTCCACCATGGATAACTAAAACGGTCAGGAAACTTCTTAGAAAAAGGAAGAAGCACTGGAATATGTTCACCTCTACTGGCTTAGAATAATACAGATCCACTTATTGTAAAGTTAGGAATGCCCGTAAAGCGTTAATAGGTAAGACTAGATGATCATGTGAAAAACAATTGGTTAGGGATTCTAGATGCAGTCTGAAACGGTTATTCTTGTATTTAAAAAAGCGAACTCAAAGAAGCGACAGATTTCCATCACTTTTGATACAAGAAAGTTCGTTAATCTTGGAAGAATATGATACCGAAATAGCTGAAGCTTTATCGGAATATTTCAGTAAAGTATTTTCTATCGACAATGAGGAACGACCAACGATTCATTGTGACCGCGGCGGCTCGCTGATGGACCCTGTTGTCATTGGGAAAGCTACTGTTTTAAGGCTACTTCAGCATCTCAAACCTGATAAGTCCAGTGGTCCCGATGATATTCATCCTAGGACTATGAAAGTCATATCAGATGTAATTGCTGAACCATTAGCGATACAGTTCAACATGTCTCTGAGGCAATCTAGACTGCTAAGAGACTAAAAATACGCTATAATAAGTCCAGTGTATAAGGCTGGGAGTAGGGATTTAGTTTGTAACTATAATCCTGTTAGCTTAACTAGTGCAGTTGTAAAACTGGTGGGAAAAATCATTCGGATATCTTTTATAAACTATGTTGAAGGGCATAATCTTTTCTCCAGGGAGCAACATGGTTTTAGGAGAGGCCTATCATGCTTGACAAATCTCATCGCAAGAGAAGGTTGGTCTGCTGCAAAAGATCGGAATATTCCTGTAGATGTAATTTTCATAATTCAAAGTAAGGCGTTCGACAAGGTCTCCCACTCTGGTCTTAAATTCAGACTGGAACGTTTTGGAATCCATTATACAATTGTAAATTCGATCAGTAACTTTCTCCATGACAGGAGACAAAGGGTAAGGGTAAATGGGGCAAATGGAATCATACTAAGCAGTGATCTCAAAATCACTAGTCACCGTAAAGCTGCTGCTGCGAAAGTCTATGATGCATTATCGTCTATTCGTAAGTCCTTCCAGTATTTAGATGATGAAATGTTTAGATTATTATACCCTATTTATGTGCGACCACATTTAGAATATGGGATTCCAGCAGCGAGTCCTTGTTCCAAGTATGAAGCAGATATTCTAGAAAGAGTCCAACGACGAGGTACTAAGATGGTAGAAGTCCTACCTGGCCTATCTTATGAAGACAGACTGAGACACCTTAACTTATTTCCGTTATCTTATCGTAGAATAAGGAGTGATCTAATATTAGCTTATCGTATACTGAACGATGACTTTGGTATTAACATGTCTTATCTTTTGCTTCCATCTAGAACTGATCATTTGAGAGGACATTCGAAGAAAGTCCAGAAACTGAGATCAATTCGTTTACGTCTGGATTTTCGTTTCTCCCACTGGAATTTTCTACCGGAACACCTAATATCAGCACCTTCTGTTAATATATTCAAAACAAAATTGGACCTCTTCAGTATTACAGATTGCAAGGATTAATATAGGTCGATAGATCTCCTACCCTTAATACTAATGATCTAAGACTGGACGTATAGCTGCATCAATGACAAGGTCGTATTTTGACGCGCCAGTATCAACACTGGAAAATGTCTAGGTCGGTTTCTCCACAGGTTAGGGCTCTGGTGGATCGGATTATTAGAGTTGATCATGCAGGAGAGTTAGGTGCCAATAGGATATACCAAGGACAGCTCATGGTACTTGGGAAATCGAGTATAGGCCCTAAAATAAAGGTAACCTTTTAACAAAGTTACATATCACATGTTTAATTATCATTATGATCTTAATTTAACTCATATATACTACAAATTATAGCTAACGATCCTAGGGCTTTGCCAGTTGAATGTGGTTTTGCCTTCACTATTTCAAGAATTGTGAATTAGGATTGTTGTTAGGATTATTGTTGGCGCTAGTTTCAAAGAGGGCAGTGATTTTTGTACTTGTTGTGATTATACTTGCTTTGGGTACTTATTGCACTAAAAAGCATTCTTGGTCTACTTTAACTAAGAGTACTTTGGTTAAAGTTTGAATTTTTTTGCTAAGTTTTGTCCTGAGTACCTGTTTTTAGTCATTGACTAACACTTGTGCTCACATTGTTATCATTTTTTGTTTTTAAAGCTCTTAAATCGAATTAAAATGGTTGGTAAGACTCACAAATGTGGGCAACCAATTTTTTTGTTCTCCGTTGAGGAGGGGATGTAGTGTGACGATTGTAAAAAGTGGTACCACAAAATGTGTACACGACTAAGTTCGACGGCTTACAAAACATGCTCGAAGCCTAACTCGCATTGGCTTTGTATGTTCTGCTGTACGGATAAAAAGGTACTAATGCAGGAGGCTATGGGCCTATTGGCTTTGGCCTGCAAGAAAAACGATGGCGGAAGCACTGATAACAGGAGCACTGACGATGAAGAATGTGGCAGTGTAGTAAGTGCTGCTACTGGACCCGTTAAACAATAGACCGCAGTTGACGGGAACGTGAAATCTCTGTTGACATTAACGAGGAATGAAGTGTCGCTTGATATTGACATCGGCAGTCATACACCTCTAGTCGAAATAGAAGATCCGGATAAAACTGTCACCGTTCCACATAGTCCAGGTGTCTCTGTTCTGAGTGGCGACAGATGGACTTCGGTAAGAAGGAAAAAAATAAAAAAGCTGTAGGCAAAACGCAGCTGGTCAGCAAGACATTGGAAGGAATGTTGTCAGAAGAAAAATCCTCACCGCGTGACAAGACAGATCTCTGATAGATCAGTCATTTTTCATAAGATAAGAGAATCTTCAGATACTGAACCAAAGGCAAGATTTGAACATGATCTCAATCATATTAAGACATCATTAAGTAAACTACTCCCAGATACAGTTTCAGGAGTTAGTATTTGTAAGCTTTATAGAATAGGAAAAAAGGTGGATTCCGAAAGTCCTCAGAAAAACCGCCTCCTAAAGGTTACATTCAACACGGTGGAAGAAAGGAACCTGATTCTAAGTAATTCACGTAAACTGATTGGATCCGGAATATATGTCCGTGAGGATCTCAGCCTAGCTGATCGTATTAAGAGAAGAGATGCAGGAGCGGAAATAAACGAGCGTCGCCGAAACGGTGAAAGAAACCTCGTTCTTAAGAGTTTTCAGATTATAAAAGTTCGGAGCAAAACGATCCCCAAGTCACTCTGGGTGGCAAGGGAAAGCTCTCCACAGACTTAAAAGAGTGCTACACGAATGCTCGCAGCCTACTAAATAAAATGGCGGAGCTGAAGTCAGTGGTGGATAAGGAAAAACTGGACGTTATCGCTGTCTCGGAAACTTGGTTAACGTCAGAAGTATTAGATAGTGAAATCCAGTTGACTGGTTTCATAACCAGTAGGGCTGATAGATTAAACCGAAGGGGAGGCGGGGTTATTGTGTACACGAAAAGTACCCTAACCATAAGATTAGCTGAGACAGTAGCACATGTTTCAGGGACATGTGAACTAGTGAGATGTAAGTTGAAATGCCGAAGGCAAGATATTGAAGTAGTTGTAGTTTATCGCAGTCCAGAAAGTGTAGCAGATGATTTTCTCCTAAGTAAACTTAAGTCCTGGTGTAACAACGGTAAAAGCCTTGTAGTAGGCGACTTTGCACCATATATAAACTGGGTAAACTTAGAAGTAGGGTCAGCCATATCGTCTTTCGACTCCAAACTGTTAGAAACCTCGATTGGACTAGCATTATTACAACACATTAGAGATCCCACAAGATACGACTTAAGAAACTCGTCTTCTATTTTAGATTTAGTCTTCACGCACGGCGATGACGTTGGTCAAACGGCTTTTCTTCCACCACTTGGGAGAAGTGACCATGCAGTCATCTTATTCAAATTCATGGTTGAGATTGCTTGTCAAACAATTGCGCCGGCCCGTCCTAACATATGGAAGGCAGATATGCAGGTAATTAACTCCGCAGCATCGGCTGAGAACTGGGAAATTGACTCAAAGGCATCAGTACAAGAAGCATGGACTCTATTCAGGCAGTTATACAATCGGGTAACTCAACCATACATACCCTGGACTGTCCCAAAGAAAAAGAAGCACGGACATCCCTGGATAGGACGGGATATTCGACGCTTACTAAGACAAAAGAAGAAATGCTGGGATGTTGCCATCCGCCTTGGCACAGCGGGTACGCTGGAACGTTACAGATCGATAAGAAACGAGTGTATAACTAAAATTCGTAAAGCGCAAAGAAATTATGAAATGCAGCTGGCACAATCTGCACTCAAGCAGCCCAAGAGGATATTCTCGTACATAAACTACAGAACAAGGATTCATCATTGGATTCCCAACCTAATTAAAGTAGGAAGTGAATCTGAACTGATAGAGGAAGATCAGGAAAAAGCTGAGGTTATGGCTGACTATCTTGGGGCAGTTTTCACTCAGGAACCTCCTCTAGAGAAAGAACCGGACCCAATTACAGAGTCAACAAACCAGCTGCTCACCGTGGACTTCGACCAAAACGATGTGCTTAAGGCTCTTAGCACCCTAAATATGGAAAAGTCAACAGGACCAGATGAACTACACCCTAAAATCTTGAGACATATAGCCCAATATATCGCAGCCCCACTGACTGTGATATTCAAAATGTCACTTGACCAAGGTGTGTTACCTATGGACTGGAAGGACGCAATCGTCACTTCCATACATAAAACAGGTCCACGACAAGTTCCATCGAATTACAGACCCGTAAGCCTCACCAGTGTTGTAATTAAAATACTGGAAAGAATAATCAAACGGACCTTAACGGCATTTATGGAAACAAATAACTTGCTGAACATGGCACAACATGGTTTTAGAAAGGGTCTATCCTGTACAACGAACCTCCTTATAGCTAGGGAGCTCTGGATTAATGCGCTAGACAACGGAAACTCAGTGGATGTTGTCTACATAGACTTCAGTAAGGCTTTTGACAAGGTGCCAACTAATAGACTGCTATTGAAGTTGGCAAACCTTGGTATTGCCAGACCTCTTTTAAAATGGATTAAGGATTTCCTAGTAGGTCGTAGGCAAAAAATAAGAATAAATTCCAAGTGCTCCATCTGGCGACCAGTACTTAGTGGGGTACCTCAAGGTTCAGTCCTAGGTCCTTTACATTTTATATTGTACGTTAATGATCTTACAAGTATAGTACAGTCTCCAATGTTATTATACGCTGACGATGTAAAAATTTGGCGAGTAATAACTGGAGACAAAGACGCATTTACTCTTCAGGCGGACTTAAATAATATGATAAACTGGTCTAAAGAGTGGCCGATGCCTGTCAACTCGGAAAAGTGTGTCTACATGCACTTAGGGGATTCAAAGGTTAATACATACAACATAGGGGATGTGTCATTGCCCGTAGTCCGGTCTCATAAGGATCTAGGGGTGACAGTGAGCAATGATCTTAAGACGACGGCCCATTGCCGGGAGGTCTCGGTTAAGGGGTTTCGAACCCTCTGGGCTTTAAAAAGGACATTCACTAAGTTTGATACTACCATGTTCACTACATTATACACATCCTTAGTGAGAACTAAGTTAGAGAACTGTGTTCAGGCTGCAAGCCCCTGTTTAAAAGGTGACTCAGACATACTAGAAAAAGTGCAGAGGGCAGCTACGCGTGCAATTCCGGAACTCCGGGGTTTATCATATAAAGAGCGGCTTGAAAAACTGAACCTCTTTACTCTGTCCTATCGCAGACTAAGGGGAGATCTAATATTGATGTATAGAATATTGAGACATGATTTCGGACCTAACTTATTCTCTTTTTCTTCCCACTAGATCGGGACACCTCAGAGGACATAGCAGGCGAGTAGAAAAGCCAAGAACGAACAAAATACCCGTGGCATACAGGTTTTCACACCGAGTCATCAAAACTTGGAACCTGCTGCCTGAAGCAGTGGTGTCCGCACCTTCAATTGACTCTTTCAAGAGAAGACTGGACACTCACAGAAGCATACTAGAAAAGGAATAACATAGGCCGTAGGCCTTCTGTCCTCACTACACAAAACTGAATCTGATATGATGTCAGTTATTTTACGGAATGGACTTTAGAGCCGCTCCTTTGGTTGGTCAAACTAGACTTTAGTAAGAATCCAGCAGCTCCGTCACTTCGTTTTTTTGGCATTACTTGTGGTTATGAACACTTTCGAACTCACCCAAATGGAATTACTCGCGTTGGACTTGATTAATTCGGTAGTAACGCCCAATATACTCAGTACATTCATTGGTGAGACTCTAATTTATGGACGACCTTTGAACGAATTTTAAGCGACCTTTAAAAATATTAGTCAATCAACAAACAGTCAGTATAGAGTAAAAATATGCTGTACAAAACCAAGGAAATAATGTGGTTCAAAAACTTGTCAAGGTTTGAAAGAGGTTCTAAAGTCGTAATCCATTCAGTAGAAGAAATCATCCATACGGCTACAGAATAGTTGGCCTCTGGAGCCATGATAAAGTCTCAAAAACTCTTTCAGCCTCGACCACATAGCTTCAATATTGTTAATGTGCACTCCGGTTGTTGAGTGCACAAAGTGCCACTTATGGATAACGACAGGACGCACACAACCAAGCCTATGTAGGAGTCTGTACGCTCTCCAAACATCCGTATATATTGTAGTACCTGGCCGCAGCCAATGTTACTGGTGCTTTTATTATCCAGTTCGCAATAATTGTCGTAGTTTGCCTTAGTTAGGAATTATATATAGGGTTTTCATCACGGACTGACAGCAGCTCTAGTGCCAGAAATTTATTTGGCCAAATGGGTGAAAGGCTTTCGCGTTAAAATCCGAGATCTATTATCTTATACCTGATTGTTTCGTCCACAAATTATAGTCCCGCCGTTTTACTTGTTATAGCCGCTCAATTATCACGTTTTGTACAAAATTCCCTGTGAACCGATCGTACGTTAGCATTAAGCACTGAAGTTTGCGCCGTAACCTTGAAATCCCTACAACGCCTCTGAGTGGCTCGTACATAAATTAGAGTCTCGCCACACATAGATATTAGTACAAGGAGGCACCAAATACATATGCGCCACACAAATCTCGTTTGATATGTGTGAGGGCCGTGATACTGCCCAGGTGCCCAAACCAAAGCAGGCGGTTTTCTTAGGGGACCACACCCGGAGCCTTCGACCTGAAGGTCTGATCCACAAGGCAGCGGAGGATCCTATGGTGATTCAGTCCCGTGGTAGCCGGTGACCAACGATTGGTTCCTACGCCAATCAATTAAAGGACGAGTATACTGTTCGGCAGTCCGTTCTGTTTTAATTTACGGCAGCGAAACATAGCCATTAAGAGTAGAAGACATTCGTAAGTTACTAGTATTTGACTACAGATGCCTCAGAAATACTGCCGGCGTCTGCTGGGATCACCGGGTAAGTAATAGTGGGGTTAGACGCAGGGTATTAGGGAATTATGGTAAATCAGTCGATGAGGTTGTGAATCTTCATCGACTGAGACGGTTGGGCCACGTGTTACGTATGCCAGAACACCGATTACCACAACGTGCAATCCTAACAGGTGTTGGGGATGGTTGGAAGAGAATTAGGGGCGGCCAAACTAAAACGTGGCATCAGTGCTTGAAGTCACTAACTTGTAGTCTGAGCCATGTTGGTAGATGCAGACTACTTGGTTGAGGTCTGCGTGACTATCGTGACCAATTCTTGGAGATTCCTTGTGACATGGCTCAGAATCGATCACAATGACGTCAGTGTATACACTCTCTGTCTTCCCTTAAAATAAGAGATTAAAATCGCTTCATATCTTTCTACGAGCTAATTCTTTCTTCCTGTACTATATCCTTATTGCAATCTTTCTTTTATATATTACCACCTCTGAATTAACTACTTTTACGAATCCGGTGTCCATCTTGTTGTGTTAATGAGGTATGGCAACTTGGACCGATGCATATATGTGCCTGGTCCTACGTTGTAGCTGACTGACTGCAGAGGCTATATACACATGGCCATGTGAGAACATTTCAAGAGGGTGAGCGGACTCTCCCCACTCTCGGCCGTACCAGAGCATCATTGCATCTTAAAGAATACTTAGTTCCGAATTTCGGGCGTGTCTGAGAAAGTCAACTCATCTATTGATGTATTCGTTCGAATTCCAAGATATCTTTCGGTGCATGGCTATAATGTTATATCATGATTGCTGAACGATAAAAGCATAATTTTCTGAGTTTATATTCAATATGTGGCTTTCGGGTGCTTTTATTTATGTTACTTTCATCACAAGAAATCCCAAAGATACTAGTCATATGCATGCTTTTAAAAAGAGTCATTTAACCGATGTGTTATAATTTTCGTGTTTCTGAGTTACATTAGATTGCTCTTGTCTTTCCAAGTTGTCCCATGTTTTTTTAATAATGTCCGACACTGGTGGTTAGATATAGTAGTTTGTATTCTCATAATACATGAAATGTTTGCAAACCTGTAGTGATAATTTTGTACTTTATTCATAGGAAATGCATGATCAAGAAGTGGAACATTTGAAAAAATTCCAGGAACTTATTCCTATTCATAGAGTTAGGCCTACATTACTTTTGCCTTTGTGGAGCATTGCTGGGTTTACACTAGGTGTGGGAAGTGCGCTTTTGGGTTCGAAATGTGCTATGGCCTGTACCGTTGCTGTTGAGTCAGTGATTTCTGAACACTACAACAATCAAATTCGTGAGCTTGTTGAAAGTGACCCTGAAACCTATCAAGAATTGCTGCAGGTTAGTTGATATTTGGATAGTTTACTGTTTGGTTTTATATATTTGTTGGTGTACAACAGTGTAATTTGATCCTACTTTTCTTGTTAATCAGTTATAAAGAACGTAGAACCTGGCGCGAATTTTCATCGATCCGAGTTGCTGCATTCCACATAACATCAAGAGAGGAAATTGCTAAACAAACAAAGATAGGTGAGAAATAATGTCGAATTCAATGTAAAGCTTTATAGTAGAAACATGATTTAAAAGGGAACGATAAAAGTATTGAAAGTTTGGAAAAACGTAGTATTAAAGATCTAGAAAAAGAGAGGTAATAAATTCAAGTTCACCATTCTAAACTATTTTATCCAACCAAAGATTACGATCATTACAGACTCTGTCTTGGAATTTTACATCCACTGACATGATTCAGTACATCATTCATTAAATCCATGATTCAGTCCCGTATCTTTGTTTAGCTACTTGTAGCATTGTGCATCGTTTTAGGTTGTGGTATGGCACTAACAAAGTTTCAACCACCTAAGTTAGTGAGAATTGGATAATTCAGTCAACCGGCTTACTATTCCTACCTAACATTTTATACTTAACTAGATATTATAACAACTGATCTCATGCTTGTTAAATTCTTGTCCGTAAAATAGTTCCGTACACCTTATGGTCCAATCTTTCCACCTTCGAAATGGAGTTCGATTATTGTTAACTTGGATATAAAGATTTTCCAAGTATGGTCAAAGCGAATCAAGATCATTTCAAATATATTGTCCTAATTTTGAACATTTAAAAGATTTGTGTGATTAATTCTTTGCTCAAAAACATATGCAGAAGTCTTTCATGTCTAGTTTACTTGTGTTTAATAGGAGCCTGAAATCAGCTTAGCATTAGCTTCATTTTTATATTTGTAGATTCTGTGTACATCCAAGGTTGATGGTTTGTTGTTTAACTCCTGTTCCTGGAACAGGATGTATTAATCACCAGAACCTGCACAGCAAAACTGGAGAATCAAGTGTATCGAAAGCCAACCCACACAGATCAAATTCTCAATTACAGTAACAACGACCGTAGAGCCCACAAAATCAACTGCGTACAAACTTTGTTCAAGAGGGTGAGGACACACTGCAACACACTTTGAGCGCAGAAAAATGGAATTAATATCTAAAGGCAATCTCCCATTAAAACGGCTATTCAATCTTCATCAAAAAATACCAAAAAATCGCCTCAGTAGAAACAAAATCAAGTATAGAAACCAACAAATGGATCACCCTACCATATGTAAAAAACATACCAGGAATTGTAGCGACATTGTTGGAGCCTTTTGGAATAGGTGTGGCACACAAACCAACAGAATCACTTAAATCGATCCTACACAAATCAAAGGACGAAAGGAGAAAAGAAGAAAAACCGAACATCATCTACAAAATAAATTGTTTTAACTGTGAAAAACACTAAATCGGACAAAGCGGACGTCATCTTCATCTTTGCCTGCATGAACATCAATTAGCGGTCAAACGTCATGACATATACTCGCTTATATCAATGCTTTTGGACAACTGTGGATGCACATTCGACTGGGAAAATGCTGAGATCTTGCATAAAGGCAATTCTAAAAACACTAGAGAATTTTAGAAGCTTGGCACTCAGGTTAATCAGCAATCAACAAACACATTGAAATCCATCCAATTTATCAATCAATCAAAAAAATTATGGACAAATATGGGACCAGAACCAACACAAGAAAACTTGAGACCCAAGTATATCGGAATAAAATCAGTGGCCGATATGATCAAAATAAAGAGGTAAACAATGACAAGTTAAGGGTCAACAATAACCAATGAAGATCGAGGTCTACAGGACAAGCTGTGAGCCATATATGGATAAATTCGAACACTTCACTTCTACCTGAATTTTATGCTGCTGATGACGTCGTTCAAAATAACGATGAAAGCTCCACGAGCAAACCATCCATCTCAGAGAACAAAACTCCTCCAAAATATTTCTGTATTTTGATGCAAGTCATTTAATTGGTTGGTTTACCGCAGGGATGTTAATTACTAAGTGTCTCTGATTCAAAGATCACTTACAAAATATACTAACTACACACAAGTTGTTTCGCATATTTCTCCTTGAAAGTTAGTTATGTTACATGATACTACTCACCACAAATATATATAATCTATTCACATATAGTTCCGCTGGCACAATAATTGAATCACTAAGACTTTGCTTATCCTTTGAGTCATTCATTAAAAGTCTGAGCTGCGTTGGTAGTTGCAGACTATTAAATTATAAGTTGTGGAGATTGCTAAGTTTTTGATTGAGATCATGAACCGATTGATGTTAGACCACCATTGAAAACCTGGAAGCACTGGACTGCCGTTTCGTCCTATTGTGGGACTCCTCAGCAGTGCGCATCCACGATCTCGCTCGCGGAATTCGAACCCAGGGCCTTCAGTCTCGCGCGATCGAGACCCATAACGACTCACCCTAACGTGCTTTGGTTTAACTTATCCTACTTCCTTGGAGGCTAACGTCACCTGCAATTACAATATCCAAGAGCACAGCATAGTTTTATTTTCAAACTTTATGTTATTTTAAATACTCATTGGTAAAGTATCATAAAATATATTTTAATTGGTTTTGCATGCTTCTAGACACTAGCCCAGTTTCGGGATGAAGAAATGGAGCATCATGATACAGGCCTTGAACATGATGCTGAACAGGTAAGTTATTATGAATGTATAATTTAAAGATAAAATTAAAAATAGTCTACTTTAGTATACATTATGTATAGTGTAGAAAGTATATATTTTTAACTTGATTGTTAAACAGGTGATGCAGCTGTTTAATGTCTTAATTATGTCTGTCGTTTACTTCTATACTATTAACGTCTTACCATAAATGTGGTTTTTGGTAACTTATGAACCTAAAACTTTGACATCGTATGTCCTTATTTCGAACTCTTCAAACAAAGATTCATTATGGTAAAATTTAGTTTAATCTCCTTTCTTTATTATTATAAATCATTCTCTTTCACACATATCTATACATCGCAGGGAGGTATGAATAGTTTGTGTGTCTCATGCATCGTTTGTCCGTTAATTTAACAGTAAAATAACGATGGGCTTAGATGGTATTCTGAAAAGACGAAGTATATTAGACCTATATAAATTTTCATACAGTAATATGTAGTTCCTTATTTTTTCTATCAAAAATTATTGTTTTCATTTAGTCAAAAATGTTTTTGGTTGTTATCAACAACCATGAGTAAAACTTATATGATGTTTAGTGCTTTTATGAAACACGATAATTTGATGATGGCATCAGTTATACAATGTATAATTGGGAATATATTCAACATGATTAAATAAATAGAACTCATTGGATAATTTAGCTAACGCTTATCTTTTATTTTGTGTCAGTGCTTACAAGTATGTTTCGGATAAATCAAAAATTAGGAGTAAGGTGCTTCTTTCTATCACTGAGTTCACATTAGCCTCACTATCATATTTTTATTTATAAACTTGAAGTAAGGCAAGAATAAGAAATTGAACGGAATCGTGTAAATTTGTTTAAAATTAGTCCTTATCAATTCGTGGTTAGTGTAAATAATTTTTTGTCCTTCAGTCCTCATTAATCTGTCACGCAGTCAGTAATTTTAGTTACTTTCCGACTAGTTATTAAATTAATGGTATTAAATCTAAGAAAGATTATTCACTTTTTATTAGGTTAAATACCTTTCAATGAAGTAACTTTTTCTTCATAGTACTCAACAAACACAATCGTCTATTGACATTATTTATTGATTTATATCCAAGCTAATTATGTTAGTACATTATTGGGTGGTTGTAGAGACAACGAATTCCTAATCATATGCTTTTGACGTATCGAAGTAAGGCACAGAATGTACAGTTTTCATATGCATGTGAAGCTGTAGACGAATCCAATCTAGAGTGAAAAATATCCGTTTAAAACTCTTCTGTATATGGTAATTGGACATAATGATTATATCACAGTATTACTACAGTAAAACCATTTCGATGTAATTAAATAACAAGTACAGTTCTACAGCATGAATAAAGGGGTTTAAGTGATAAGACTAATGATCAAGTTATTGACTTCATAGAAAAGTTCTAGTGTTATGCAAAAAACTGGTCTGATAACCATCCAACAAAATGTTTGACAGACTGCCTAAAGGGTTGCGATTTGCAATTTATAATTTCTTTGACATGTTTCTTAATTGCTAAGTTTAGTCTTATTTAAGGTGTTTTCAGACACTCAATTATTTTTTTAAACGACAGTTCATACTTAGAATAGTTACCTCTTTAATTTAATCTTTTTTTAAGATTTAAACTCTACTCTTGTCATGTTGTCTTACAATCTTTTGTTTTATTGCAGGCTCCTTTCTATAATATCATGTCTCAAATAATTAAAGCGGGTTGTCGAGCAAGTATTTTTTTGGCTGAACGTATATGATAAGAAAATCAGTTTCAATACTAGCTACTTTGTACATTTATTAATGGTTACTCTCTAAATTATGTGTTCTCACTTAATCACGTGTAATGTAAATTTTTCTATAGATTTTGATTCTTCCGTAATATTTTGGTTTATTTATATGCATTACAACTGTTTGCCATCGTTTTTTATTGGTAGGGAGTTCAATTTAACCTTAAGAAGATTCATGAATAATTGTACGTTGGTTTTTGTCATTAAAGACCTCATAAACCATTCATCATTACGTTGTGTGAATTATATTAATCAAATCAAATATCCGAACCAAATAATTCAGCTGTAATTAAATACTTCACTTAGTTTTCAGCCGAAAACTGTTATTTATTATTAATTGAAGCTAAACCGATTATCATAATTCTAATGGGAATTTCATCTATCTTGTTTAGTGACGGTAACCTGTCTATTCAGAGCTATATTCCCAGTACAGTAGGGAATTTGACCGTGAGATACTTAGATACTTTCCTTTCGTTTGTTTAAACTACAAAATGCTTACATTTGCATATAATAAATGAAAATGACTATTAAAATGCCTATAATAGTTGTTAGTGGTTACATATCTTCAACCGCAAAAATTGTTCTCTGATCCTTATTTTACGGAATATACGTCGCAAAATATATGTGCCGAATAAGATATCGTAGAGGTCTTGTTCTTCTATTTCAGAGAGTAAGTTCTAGCATACGTGTGTCTTGTTCTTCCACATTTCAGACAGTGGCAAGTCTTAAGTGTAGCACACGATCTGTATATAGTCAATTAGCACTTACTAGTTTGCAAACTTTTAAGTAATTACCTACAACCTTATGTTAAATATGGTAAAATTGTGACCCATCTCTTTAAATTCATACAAAAGGATGCCTACAGCTTGCTAAAAACTAACATTTCTAAATAAGCCTATTTCACTTCCCTACGCTGTTCTCAAAAATCTACTACTAAGTTTTGTGAGGAGTACTAATTTTGAATACCACGAAAGAGCACAATTTCATGAAATGATTCGTCAGGACAGATAAAAATTCAAAGGGCTTATCATCGGATTACAGAAACGAGTTGTCAAATGTGTGGTCTATTAGTCGCAGTAATTAACATATCAGTTATGGATAGAGAGCTTATACTAATGCCAATATGTTCCTTTCAATATGCTGGAACTGCATGTATTTATTATGAGGAAGAGCATGAAACTGACTTTCAGGATATAATTAATCTCACTACATTACTTAGTTCTCGTAATCCGATGCGCACTTAAAGTCTGGGCTGGTGTTTAGTAATAATCCCCATTCTTCTAAAAACTTGAGAAACAATTCATTAAAGGACTGGAAAGCGTAATCCATGTGTGGCGAAATCAGACGCATCACGTCGGGTTGTTTAACCAATGGTGATAAGACCTTTAACTCGGATTTGATTGAGTCCCATGGTCCTAATAATCACATACTGTCATTATTTACATTTTCGATTAATTTCCCCGCATTCGATGCTTTACATGATCTTATTGTTGACACTAGTAGTATCGAATCAATCATTTCAACCTAATAGTTGAAATCCTTGTTTATTTGAACACATAAATATTGGTACAAGAGGGCACCAGATATATATGTGCCACACTTCATTTCATTTTAGTTGGGTGATGGCTGTGATACTGCCCGGGTGACCAGACCGAAGCAAGTGATTTTCTTAGGGAACCATATCCCGGGCCTTTAACCTGACTCACAAGGTAATGGAGCGACCTCAGGAGATTCATTCCCATGTTAGTCTGTGACTAACGATTGGTTCATATGTCATGTGCTCCCTCAGGAACCTTGAGCTCATGTGCGCCTTTGGTTTGGAGTCAGTTTCCCAAATCCCCTAGGTGGACTCACCGGTCAGGTTAAAGCGCCAAATATTTGCTTTTCGTCCTCTCAATTTCGTAAGCAGCACCCCCTCCAAGAGAAGGCAGTGAGTAGGACTTCCCTGGCAGAGGCTGTATACGAGTGGCCATGCGAAAGCATTCGAGAGGTAGGGTGGGCCCTCATCACGCCCAGCCGTATCAGGGTCTTTGGAGGCTGAAATGATTAGGCCTACCAGAATTACTGGTGATAAACTTATTCTTTGGTGTTGATAATGATAGAATCGCTTAAAAAAATGTGTTCGTTCGGACATTTAACATTTACAGTCTGCTGAGGCTAAACGCCATCGTGCAACTGATCTTTAATGACCCAAAAATATTGCCAAATCTATGTTTCTTGCGAATGCCAATAACACCAGTTAACTATGTTACAAGGACCTAAGTGCGTCCGTTTTTGATCCTAATGCTAATGGTTACATTCTAGATCATACATGTTCTGCACCCAGTACACTGCCAAACAGATACATGATGGATGTACAGAGAATACATCTAGTAGTTCGTATAAATCTAGATTCTCATTTAAGCTGTGGTTATTGTGATATTTGTACTATTTGGTGGTTTCCTTGTTTTTTGATTGCACACTTGTTGCGAATGCCTAATATAAGAAGTTTATCTATGATCATTTATTTCCACCTATATTAGGTGGAACTGTTCTTATTTGGCACATCATTTCGAATACTTCTGATTACATACGTACATAAATCCAATGCTGGACCCGATTAAAGATGCTCCAAGTATTCAAAGTTTGACAACAACATGTACGGTATCACCTTTTATAGTGGAAACGTGCCAACCTACTGGAATCAGAAGTGAAGGTGTCCAGAGGTATGCTTGACAGAACATCGAGAAGTGACTAATCTAAGCTGGCTAACGGTTACAGGAGATGTGTAGCACGGCGTACCCAATCGTGATCTGGTGTGTATGCTAGATGGATCCACTAGAACTTGTGCGGTCTGTGTCAAATGTCGAAAACCTACAGTTGTATTGATTTTTGGGACTTATTTACCGCTACACGGTTAATGAAATGTGGTGATTGTGTCTTTAAATTGGTTCACGGATATGTACAGGGGTATCTCGCTTATACTTCGGAACCCGACTTTTTCACTTAAATCAGCTATGATCACAATATCTATGAAAGGAAATCTTTTAGATTTGTGAGATGCCGGGCCCACTCCTGATCCCTTGAAATATACAATTTGTTGTAGGTTAAGAAAACAGGTCACTGTTCATATAATCTAAAGACACATAAGCGTCTATTGATTGATATCAAAATGACTAGTCCTTTAATTTGCTCTTATGTTTAATACAACACAAACATAATACAAACTGCATGTCAGTGTTAAAATGCCCTCGGGTGCTTAGAACTTCAGTATAATCTTGATTGCAGGCCTCAGAAACACGTTATACCTTAATATTTGGATTTCCGAAATACGTTGTCAAATTTGTCTGCTACTCGATCAGTATCAACCCGCAAACGCTGAAAGAGGTCGTTTAAATGACATATGTGGCTTTAGAAGTACCGCATTTTATCTCGTTTCGATGGAAACATTCAATAAGTCTATCTTTCAGAGACCTGTGACTCCCTGAATAGGGCAAAGTGCTTGACAAATAGGAGCTGCCGAGTAAATTGAAGAACAAAACTTTACGAAAAAACGGAGAGAAAAGCTGTGGTAGAGTGGACCACGTGCGTGTCTAAAGGCGTTCCTGTATCTGTTGTTGGCTTAGCTGTCAACGGAGTTTATACTTATCAGTTCGCGCCTAGGATTGGTTAACTGGTACCCATTCTTGCATTTGAGTTGTTAGGATGATAGTGTGAAGCAGGACGATGAGATGTACGTTGGATATTTATTTCTGACATTGATATTTGGACTTTTGTTGGAAATAAACATCTGAAGATGTTTTCAATTTTGTTTAATTGACTTTTGTTAGTAGCTGCCACCAGTAAAATTTGCATCCTGTACAAAGCAATTAGTTTCTTTTAATTAACAGTGGCATATTTCTGTGTTGGTTGTGATACTATCCGATAAATCAAAAATAAGAGTGGTTCTGTTGAAAGGGCATTTCTTAGGCACAAAAGTGACCAAACGTTTTTCGCCATAATACAGTTTATAAAGGTGAACGAAATAAGCTTTTAATTCACTTGCTACTTCAGGACCTTGAAACTTATATAAAACGCATTACAGTCTTCAGTCAACAGAATAATGATACTTATCGAGGTGTTTTTGGTGATATCCAAGAGATCATGAAGTGGTTTCTCCACAGTACTATTTTACCAGTTAGCTCTCATTATGATTCTGGTTCAAGACGATGTTTATTGGCATATATTCCCTAGTCCATAGGTATGTGTTACTCTTCAGTCATTTGGTTCATCTAAAAACCAACGGATGTTGCCAGGTATTCTACGTCGCAAGCATTTTTTGACTATCCTGTCCAATCCCATGAATAACGTTGTCAAAATTGAATTTTAAATGAGTCAACGATTAGTTAACACATATATTTCCAAACCTCTGTAGTTATGAATCATTCTTGATTGTTTTCAAATTAACTCAGTCAACTTATTACCTTCATCTGATGTCTAGATTCTGGATAACGTACGAGCTCTTGAAATGAAGAGTTTTTTGCGAACCCGAACGAAGTTGGTGATCTCCGTAATATGATTGCTTGATCTCTAAATCTCCAAATAATTGCAGACGATCTCAAAGTCTTCGCAATGGGTGTTTGTGCTGAAGATTTTCGTCAACTAAGTAGAAACGGAGAACCGCCTTGGATTTTGGCTTTGAAATATTGTCCTGAAATCGCAGAAAACTTCGAAGATTTTCCGATCTCAAGTTTGATAACGCAACTATCGCTCCTGAAAACTACCATGTAAACATACGTCGGTTACAACTGTAGTGTATAATACACTATTCTATTGTGCATCATAGATGGTTTGACTGAAGTTTGTTACTAATATCCAGTTTCCAGAAAAGTTAATAGAAAGTGCGAAACCAACTACTACAAAGCAGCTGTAAGCACTAAACATAATGCTACGTTACTATCTGAGATTTATACTCAATTATGATCCACATGGTTTAAAATACTACACCTCCAATAAACACGGAACTGAAAAGAATTTAGAATGCACAAATTGAAATCCTTACCCTTAAATAGCAACCGCTTTATTGTTTTCCCACATTTAAAAAACTCATACCTACTCGCAGAACATGAACCGTTCAAGACATAAATTCAAATGGCGATTTTTAAGAAAGACATAAAAACTGGAATACAATGAAGGAAATTGAATGAGTGGCATGTTTTTTTTTGTGTGTTTCTTATTTGTGTTTGTGCATTAGATTAAGTTTCACTGTTTGGTGAAATTCATCTCCTACTCCTATTGGTCATTTCAGAAGCTATTGTTGTACTACTATTCTTTAAACAGTTATTGGACATAGTTTACAGATACCGCAAAAATTAGAGAGTGCGTCACACAAGTGTGAAATCTGTGGGATATGTAAATATTTAACCACTCATTTGCTAAATTATATCCACTGATCAGTCCTATTTATTTCGGTAAACTTCTGTCCTACTGTGTCTTAACTGTAATTTAATAACAATTATTACGCATGAAAATCCTTTACGTAGTGAGATAATTAGCTTTATTTTATTTCTCATTGCAGTATGTCTTCGTATAAATAGTGAATTTCTTTTTAAAATGTTCACAAACGGGTCTCACCTTGTTTGCTTGAGTAGAGTGCTTTAGTTAACATTCTGATAGCTGAGATAGAATTCTTACCTATATTTTCTAACATATGATTTTTCGTCTTTTTTGTATTGTTTTCGGATATAATTAGTCTTTGAGAAGGTAATTCAGTCAAACATAATAACACCAGAGTGTTTCATCATTACTTGTAATGCGAGTATAAGATCATCACTGGGTTTACGGTGGAATAAGTAAAATTTTATTCATTAACATGGGAGGCTGCAAAGTTTGATTATTACTTAACAGACATAGAGTAAATGTCTGGATACAATATTTTGGATTGTCTCACGTAAGGGGGTTATGAAGCTTTGCACAATTTTTTTCAGAAAATTTTAAGTCAATGGGATACGAACTCTCGCCCTCCCCACATTAGATGCTTAAGCCCCTGTTGTGACGATTCAAAAATTAGGCTCAACATGCGGCAATTCTATAAAAAAGTGGGTAAAATCCTAAAGTGGTACTGTGTGAAATCTGATTTTCCCTGTGCCGCGTAGTTTTGACGTTTCTCCATATACACTTTTCATTTACTTTTATGAAACCACCTAATTTTCGAACAGCTTGACTGTTGTCCGTACTTATCTTCTGCCACAATTTCACTTCTTCGGAAACTATTACTTAACGACAATCTCTTATCGTAATAGTTTGGGTTTTGAAATTCATAGTGACCAAATCTTATGAAAATACTAACTGCCTCAATGTACAAGTAGCTAGACTCACTCCTGTGTTGTCTGGTTAAGGTCTGATGTTGTATACGGGAAATAACCGGGTTTTGTGAAGTGTTCACCAATATATTTGTATTGAAATCACTGCATTTACGCAATAAACTTGAGATTTGTGATACGTAAAACGAATGGAATACAAACGTTAGAGAAACAAATATATATATATATATATATATATATATATATATATATATAAAGCGTTATATCTTAACTTAATAATTTAGCAAGTTTCTAAAAAAACTGATGTACTGAAATTTAGTTTTTACTTGGAATAATTTAAGTTCCCAGGTGGTCAACATGAAGCTAAGTTGCTTCTGAGCAATCAGAAGCCTCGGAAAAATGTTGGGAAACTTTATATATATTAATTTTACTGTTTTTCCTATCCTTATGTTTTCGAATTATAACGTTAAGAAAAAGATGATATTTCTGAACGATATCTCTCTGGTTCCGAAACATCTGATGAATGCCCGTAGAAAATATCACCTTTGTTTACAGCATATTAGTGACAGTGGTTCTGATACTCAGCTGCTGGTTGCCTTCACAATTAATTAAGCACCATCGATCTACCTACCTTTGGCTAGCCAATGGTTATTGATCCAGTTTGTATGCGTTTCGTTTTATAAGAGAATATAGCTCTATGTTGTCCAAGATACCTTGATTTAACTTTTAACCTTTTGGCCTTTTCCTAGATCATCCTAGGTTTCTTTGTTCACTACATCATTATAGTCTCTGGATTTCATTATATTAAAGTTACAGTCTTCAATAGAAAAAACCAAGGTCATTTTATAATGACTTGGGTTCTCCTCTGGTTCTTATACTCATTTGTTCAATGCGATGACGAGAAATTAGATACCCATTTTGTTGGAGGTAAGTCTTTTAAAAGTCGTAAAGAATAAAGATAACTCTGACCCAGCAAACTTGTTTGGTTCGATTGTCTGTAATGTGTTGTGTCGTAAATTATAGTGACCATGTTATTCCAAAAGAAAGTATATTCTGTCAGCGTAACTTATTTTACGGTTTATCACAAGCTGATCCCGAATCGTTACTATCCTGATTGTAGTGTATTGAAACAAGCTTGGTTCGTCAAGGTTGTGGCTTAAGCTGAGTAGTGATTTCTGTCATTGATCAGCTGTTCTCTGTGACTGCGAAATACGTCTACTTTCATAATAAAACGGAACAAGACTACTTTTCCAATTCAAAAAAGGTAACAAGTATGTAGGAGCAGGCTGATTTATTCATCAACCACTAATTAAACGACATCCAGAATGATAATAATAAACTGCGTGTCATTTTAAAAGTTTAGTCAATTAATAAATGTGAATGAATTGAACTAGTAGTTAGTCAATAATTTAATTTGTGTATGGGATTCCCCAAGTCGGTAAAGCAACTAACTTGACTGAAAAATATAATTAATAACCGAATCATGTATTTGCTCTATTCTTAACACTGATTATGGTTGAAAAATTGTATTTGTTGTATCAACTTTGCATACTACTGTAAAAGAATATCAAGACTCATAGTAAAAATGAAATATATATCACATAACGTTTTTAGTTTCAGCTTTTGCACCATACTGGATCAATTAGTTGCAGCAAGTTAGTTTGTTTAGTTCATAATAGATACTTTCAGTGGCTCGAATTGTCATAGCAACTGACAGCACAAACAGTAGAATAAAGGCTAAGAAAATTGAAAATCATGGGGGTGGTGGGTTTCAGCTATAACAATTACATTGTTTAAGGATTAGAACTAAAATCTTTAGTAAATAATTTCTCATCCTAAGGTAGTAAACTACATGTATTATGGTAAAGATTTTAAAGTTTGTGATTTGTTCGTATGCATTAGCCTGGCCTTCTTCAGTGTTGTCAGTTTATATTATTGAACTTGTCGAGGTTTGTAAATAAACATTAGGTTGTTAGTTTGATAGTACACTTAGCCCATCACATCCTCACCCCTACGCAAAACTTTGCTTCGGTTACTACTGATCTGACGATGTTACAAGTTGGTTCTGTAGTTTTTTAATAAAGGTGATTTAACGTGATCATCTTGTTTATTTGTTTTGTAGTTCATCGTATTCCCGAACCTATCCTTCCAGAAATGCATTTTGAGGATCGGCTTCATATGTATTTCAAAAAAATTGATACTAATAGCAATGGATTCATTGAAGACGATGAATTAGCATCATGGATCTATAAAACTTATGAGTAAGCTTAGTACATTTAGTCTTTTGAAATGTGTTATCTTTGAATATATATTCGATTGAAAACCATAAATTTATCGAATTTGCATACGTACGTCAAATTAAATTAGCGCTTATTAAGCAATCCTTAGTTTTCAAATATACAAAACTAATTTCCCTGATTATTGTATTTTATGCACTTCACTATCAACTTTGCTAAAAATATTGAAACTAAATCTTTCTTTTCAAATGACATAAAATTTACGAGTTTATGTACGGAAAAAATAATGCAGTGAAACACATCGATTATATGTCAAACACACGCTCTAGGCTATATATAAACCGTACTTATTATGGGAGATTCAAAGATACGGTGTGTCGCAATCCTAACTATTGCATGCTGCGATAAACGCTAATTGAAATACTCTTATTTGTTCTCATTTAACCAATTTGTGTTAATGGGGGAATCGATGGGCGCAGAAAGATTCTTATGTAAATTATATAAAAACGTTAATGTCTTCACCACTATACCTTGCTGTGTGGTTTTTTTCTAATTTGGAATGAGCCGAGTTAAGTATAATACCCAATAAATGCCAAACACTGGAATAATTTAAGAGTATAAGTGCCTGAATGTCAGTAGGTAAGGCAATTTCCGAACCTGTAGTTATTTCTGTCAATTGTTTTTAATGATTCCAGGAAGAATCTCGGTTTTGCGATTTAATGCTTTGTCTCCCGATATCTATGACATTTTCGTTAGGAGCCCGCTTCGATTCACAAATGTAGCTAAATGTCTATGTTTAAACTAGCTGTGGAAATAAGGCATATAGACGACTGTGAACCAGAAAACATTATTTGGTTGCGAAATAGTTCAAGATGAAAGTAGTAATAGAACTGTAATCAATAGACGGTTCTCACTTAAAGAACGAACCTTTATATATGAATTATTCTTTTGTTCACAAACTGCTATCAACTATAATACAAGAATGAATTTCTCACCGAAGCCTGATTGCTTCAATCACATACTTTACTTACTCCAGATTTTCTTATTAGATTATCATCACCATATATTGTTTCGGGACTAGAGATGTCGTTAAGCTATATTAAATGGAATAACTAACCTATGGTTTACATTTTCGACTTAGTTATTAGTTAAGTACTTAGGTTACAGAATTAATTTAATATTTATCAGTGATAATTTTTTAATACTTCCTCTAATAGTGCAGTAGTGGTTAAATGGTGAATACGTTTTGATTCCAACAAATGCAAACTCCGATTTAGGTTTGAGCAGCAAGGTAGAATGATTATGCGTCCTCATATTAAAAGTTTCTCATACCCAAGTAAATTAATTTGTATTTAGTTATAGCGTGGATCAAGTCAAACTCACTAGTTTTCCAATACAGGAACTATTTAGGTTAAACGGTAAGAGATTATTAAAAATCCATTAAATATCAGACAGGTTCCGATTGATCAGACGTGTAATCCACCTATCCTCAAGTGACGCTTTCGTGAGTATAGTTCTCTTTAATGGCCTTTTTGTATTAATTATTCAGCTTGATGTCCGGTGGATGTTTTTAGGTATTCGTTAGTCTGAGAAATCAAATTCATATTACATGTCTTGCAAATGACACTTAAATTATTTGTTTTTTTTTTCTGAGAACCAATTGCTAATCTGCCCCTTTTTATTTATGAAAACCTCACTAGTTGTAATGTGATTCGAATATAAAACTAAATAGTCTCGCAATATGCACATGTATGTTGGCTAGTATTAGTAGGGAGACAAAGATTTGCTCCAAACATTTTACCTATATTTTAAATAAACAATGTACATTCCATATTACAGATCTTTAGATCGTGAGCATGCTGAAAAACAACTTACAAGATTTGATGTGAATGAAGACAGAAAAGTTTCGTTCGAAGAGTACATAAATCAAACGTATGAGACTTCTGAAGAGGAATTAAGACATTCAAAAGACGACAAATCGTCGAAATTTATTTTGGAAGTCAGTGGTGAAATTTTATTAATTTTACGTGGTTGTGTTTGTCAAGTGACTAAAAGCATTATTTAACTAATTCCCATAAATTTTTATTTCATCAAGTTTTTGGTTGTCTTATCAGACCTTGGATTCAGAGCTGCAAAATTAGTTTATAATTATTTTTAAATAGTTTCCAAACACTAAGAGAACTGGAGACTGTCATCATTTTGTTAAATGATGCTATCTCCTGTAAGTAGTATGTCTGCCTAATATAAACCATCCTCATGAAATCTGTGATAAATAATTATCTCGTGATAGCATGTTAAGCGGTATCAGGAAACAAAGGTGATCACTTTCAGTCTGAACCCATATCTAAATATATTAATGGAAACCACACTTACTTGAGATGGTGGAGATTTGTAGCTCAGGTGGATGATTTTGGCTTTCCCTATGCTAGCGTTTTTCAGCAAATTCTTTCTTATGACGAGGTGATGTTAACGCCGCACCCAACTCTCCGTCACCGTCTTGGAACTGGAAGTAATCCTAAATGGACTCTAGACGGTGTCGCTAGCTGACTGGAAGTGTAAACTGATGAAATAAATGAGACCGATTCTACTAAATTAAACATTTTTTGCATCTTCTAGCTCTTATTATTGTAGACTGATCAATAAGTTAAACATTCTACACATGGAAATCAGTTGCTTTTACGAAATTTATTATATTTTATAGTTATTAAAAGATGAACGATTACGTTTCAACTTTGCTGATAAAGATAATGATGGTTTGTTATCACTAGAAGAATTCACTTTATTCTTACGACCTGAAAATTATGAAGATATGGCAAATTATGAATTGCAAAAAAGTTTTTCCAGTTTTGATCAAAATGGTGATGGTATAATTACGAAAGATGAGTTTACAAATTTTTGTAAGTTTTTTGTTGGTTCTCATACTTTTTAAGCAGATTAGAACCTAATAAGCACATGTATATTTATACTTAAAGTGCATTTGTGAAGTTAGTGTGAACATTTTTCTCTTCCAATAAATTTATTACTCTTAGTAATAAAAAATTGGCTTTAATGTTCGTCGATTCCTTGTGAAAATTAAAAGCCAATAGAGCTAGTTACGTGTAAAGATTTTAAAGTCAAAAAATGAAGTCAGTGCGTCCATAACCATTACGATAAATCCTGTTTCAAAATTTTGTCTTTCAATGACATAAATCGACGTAAATTTTTGAGACATACTATGAATAAAAATAGGCACATCTATTTAAAATATGAGTACTAAAATTAGTTCAAGTGAAATAACCATGGCATTTCAAGGAAGGGAAATTTCCTCACACAAATAGAGCTTCACCTAGTAACTGATAGAAATATGAAAATCAAGGATAATTAAAATAACCCACTGTGTCATTCAATAAAAATTAAGAGAGTTCAGCGAAGACAATTTTTTTCGACGAAATCATTTACTGAAACTGTACATTCGTATTTATAGTTGTATGGCAAATATATATCCATAGGATGATAGAAAAGATTGCATCATAAAGTGATTCGCGACTGCACATAAGGTTGAGTAATAATCAGGGAGCTTATTTATTTTAACACATAGATATTGGTACAAGGAGGCACCAAATACATATGCGCCACACAAATCTCATTCGATATGTGTGGGGGCTGTGATACTGCCCAGGTGCCCAAACCGAGACAGGTAGTTTCCTTAGGGGGCCACCCCCGAGCCTTCGACCTGAAGGTCTGATCCACAAGGCAGTGGAGCAACGTAAGGTGATGCAATCCCATGGTAGCCGGTGACCAACGATTGGTTCCTACGCCATTTGTTCTTTCAGGATACTGGGGCCCATGTGCACCATTGGTTTGGAGTCAGGGTTTTCCGACTCGCCTAGGTGGACTCTCTGTGCCCACCAACCCGGTTAAAGCGCCGGAAATCCACTTTTCGTCCTGTCAATTTCGTAAACAACATCCTTCCACGAGAAGGTAGTGAGTAGGACTTCCCTGGCAGAGGCTATATACTCGTGGTCATGTGAGAGCATTTAGATAGGGAAAGCGGACTCTCCGCACTCTCGGCCGTACCAGGGCATTTGAGGGCTGGAGAAGAATTGAGGTTCAGAATTATGAAAGATAATTGTCTGCTTGACAGATATGAAGAAAAATGAAAGACTAAAGGTTTTAATAATAGCCGAATAATAATCACGATAATTTGCTAAAGGATAATAATAACTGATAACGGTTTAAAATTACAAACTCTACAGAAGGGAATTTGGGACAAGAGAGGATGAGAAGTTGAACTTATCGTTTTTGTACGCAGAGTTCGGGTTTGAATTGGTGAATCACCAACTCCTCAGCAGTTAGATAGTGGTTGGAGGTAGTCAACAGGAAACCATGGACCCGGGTTTCGTGCTATTTGGCACTCGTCAGCAAGGTGTACCTGTAATCTTGAGGGAACTGGTGCTCCCTGGTGGATTCGATCTCGTGTCACCCAGCTTCACAGTCAGAGACGTTACCACTGAGCTATCCGAGCCGTGACTATCCTCCTGTAGGACTGACATGTAATCACAATTGATTGATCACTGGGTGGTGATCAATGTCCATGTCATGCTTGTCTAGTCCTTATTAGTGCAGATCGAATGCTGTCGATCGTGTTGCAATGTGGCCACCAGTCTAGGTGACTCGACACTGCGGGCACTATGTATAGACAAGCATGACATAGACATTGATCACCACCCAGTGATCAATCAATTGTGATTACATGTCAGTCCTACAGGAGGATAGTCACGACTCGGATAGCTCAGTGGTAACGTCTCTGACTGTGAAGCTGGGTGACACGAGATCGAATCCACCAGGGAGCACCAGTTCCCTCAAGATTACAGGTACACCTTGCTGACGAGTGCCAAATAGCACGAAACCCGGGTCCATGGTTTCCTGTTGACTACCTCCAACCACCATCTAAATCTCAATACATAGTGCCCGCAGTGTCGAGTCACCTAGACTGGTGGCCACATTGCAACACGATCGACAGCATTCGATCTGCACTAATAAGGACTAGACAAGCATGACATAGACATTGATCACCACCCAGTGATCAATCAATTGTGACTCCTCAGCAGTGCATAAATTTTTTATCCGACCTCCCTTCGATCCAGTTCCTCTGATTGCGTAGATTATTCTAAACGAAGATTTCGGAGCGACGCGTCTGCAGTTGATTAGATACGCCTGTATTGGACTGGTTACTGTTTTGCGTTCTCCTCTTAAGAGCCACTCCGGATATTGTTAGGAGATGCGTTTGGGAAGTGATCGCTTTGTTTGGCCAATATAACCTGTCCCACAGGATCAGGTAAATCAAGGAATATATGGGGGAATTCGATCGTCAGGAGCTAAGGCGAAAATAGAATTTAGAAATAAATGTCAAGTTTAACAGTTTTATCTCCTGAAGCTCGTTTGCTATCGAGATTTTTGTAAGATACCCTTATGTTTTAGTCTACCTCATACCAGTTCTTAATTAAAACGTTTTTCATGTCTGCTTTTTTTTAAACCGCGTTGGTAATGTGTTCAACCTTACACTAAATGTAAGAATGTATAGTTTTTCGCCTATGAAGGTATGTATAATTGTGTTGACATAAATTCATTCTTTTCATCGTACGTATTGGTCATAGAAAGTGATGATTCTGGGTATTCCGGGATAGTTTAGCGATATTATTATTTTACGGTCGATTTTCTACAAAAAAAGTTGCAGTTATATTCATTTGCATATGGATTAATGCATAAGATATTATGGTAGCTAGGTATTATGAAGTGGAGCATTCTCATTTCACAAACATCCGAAATTTTAATTTCTCCTAATTGGGATATCACAAATATATTATTATTTTATTATTAATTTGAGGGTATTGGTTTATTTTCTCAAGGTGTCTAATAAGTATAAGTGAATTAGTCTACACTCTGAGAAATATCACTAAGCTAACACTTCATCTAAAAGTATATGATTTAGTGTCTTGTATTTTACTGATGGAAACAAACGTTTGTTTATCAGTAAGTCTTCTATCATTTATTTCTTGTATAAAACTCACTTAATGTACAATGTGGATCTGCTACTGTGGTTTGTAAAGCTTCGATATCCATTAGTGTGATCAAAGATTGGGAGAATGCCCCAGACTGGGTGTGTGTGTTGATCGTTGTTCCCAATAAAGTTATGTGAAGTACCTTTACTACAAAGATACTTGTGCCACAAAAGTGAAAGGGCAAAAGCCCACACCCAGTACTTGAAACAGGTTGATGCGTTAAGTCGATCCAACTTAAAGAGTTGAGATATATATCAATGGTACAAATGGGTTTTAGAGACTGAAACAGATATGTGAGGTATGAACTTATACTGATTATGGACTACCATTTACATGCTTCTCTTCACCTTACACCACTGTCTTATGGATTAGATTTCAAGGTTAAATGTTCAGCAGCTGGTTCTCTAAGAAGCTCTAGAATTATCGTGGTCTTTACAGCATTCGTGTCTGTCTCAAAACAAAGAAATCAAACCTGAATTCTTTTATGTTTAATTGGGTTAAGATTTCCTTCGTCACTTATAGGTGAATAAATAAACCAAATGTGAATTACTTAAAATCTTATATTATTTTGAGTACTTTTTTGATGATTTATTTTTTTCGTGAATGATTCTGTGATACTGATAACTACACATTAACGTATAACACTTTTTGAAAAAAAATTATAATTTATTTAGCCTATCGAGGTGTATCACAAGAGAATTATTTACATGAACAATTCAGTAATCTTGACGTTGATAAAAATGACATACTCATTCTGGATGAATTACGGCCATGGTTATTGCCTTGTAAGTTAATCATGATTGTCTTGAGAGGATGTCGCAATTTGTAGATGACATTCATTCTACATCATGCTTTAAAATCACCATCTTTAATCTTTTATTATCTAATCCCAGAGTTAACAAATATTAGGATGTAAAATTTTATGGGATGATACGTGCAAAGGAAGTCTGATCCTCCGTAACCTGTGTTTTAAGGTAATAATACTCGTTCAGTTATTATCCCTATTGTACCCTAACAGGGATTGTGAGATCTCAACCATGATTAAGGTGCTAAGGTAAGACGTCGAACATCTTAAGCTTAGAGAAGTTAGATTTCACAAGCATATAGTAGAATCGCTATCACCGATTCGTGCATCAAATGCCACAGCTAGATTAACGTTGTGACGGCCCAGAAGATGGCGTATGTTAATATGAACCTCTCCAACTTCCGCTATATATAAATTGATATGATCTACTACACCTTTAATAGCACTCATCCTACTACAATAGAGTTATTCTATTTATCAAAGAATACAGTGAAATCAGCTTAATCACTAAATAGTATATTACATCGTATTCGTCATCTGATAATTATGTGTACTTGATAAACTGTTGATAGCCTGGTTATTAGCAAATAATATACAATTGGATTTGTAGATACTTACCGATTCATCTTCAACAATACACATATTATTTCTTATTGTAAAATATACTTATTATTTATTGTTACTTCTCAAGAAACTTCAATTAAATGAATTGCTTTTTCATTTAGCTTTAAAAGCAGCTGCAAAATCAGAAGCAACACGATTAATGAATCTCACAGATTCTAATCATGATGGTAAACTTACATTGGAAGAAATCTTGGCTAAATCACATTCATGGAAAGATAGTCAAGTTGTTAAACATGCGCGGTCATTATGGGATGAATTGTAGAGGTAAATGAGCATAACATATATTCTACTATTATCTCTGTAACTCAATTATGTCCAGTTATATAATCTGGTCGTTGTGTGTAGTATTTTATCATTCCGTATCTTTTCAAGTTGATAATAAAACATTGAATTTCTCTTTGTGGCATTTACTGAACGTCTGTGGATTTTCATCTTTTTTCCTCAATCTGTTGTTACAAATTCACTTTTAATTTGTTCTCACTAAAAACCGTAAATGCAATTGTATATTTTGTTTCTTCTCATTCGCCATTTATTCTTGCTACTTTTATCAGTTATCTTCAGCCAACTATTTTGTAAAAATGTCTTTTGTGGTTAGATAGACATTGTAAGACTATTCTCTTCATCATTCTACTAACCATGCCACTTACGGGAACAACGTTGAGATAGTTGAATAAATCAGACATTTACAACAAAAAATACTTTAAAAAAATACTAGCTCAACTTTCCAAAATGAAGCTCTGATTCTTCAACAGGTAGTAAATCTAAGGTACTGGAATTGATTTGCGTTCACATAACTTATTAATTTATTCGATTTATAGATTTATTTGTGATTAGTTTATCTCAAACCACTTAGATTGATAAACCCCACACGTTTAGGTATGGTTGATGGATGATATCAAAATTCTGAGTGGCTACACATTTGCTTGCCATGTTTTGTAGTTGTCGAACTTTAATACGCAATTTCTGAATAGGCCCTAATTTTATTATCATCAAAAATGTTTTGGTCAGCCTACATATGAATGATAAGTTCGTAGGTGACTGTTTTATCATACTAATTTTCTTCTCAAGTCTCTTCATCCTAATGTAAGTTTAGTTGAGTATAATTTAAGGAGAAACTAGTTAGTTTAGTAACTGTATAACTTATGTAGAATGAGACATCAGTGATTGGTCCAAATTAATATAAAATGTTTATCTGAATGGAACTATTCACAGAATAATTCGATAAATATATAATCATAGATAATATCAATTTCTTGATTAGTGATTTATGACTTGTAAATGATAGATTCTATCTCAAATATTGAGTTCTAGGTTGATTCCTTAGAATGAGTCTCCCAATTTATCACTGAAGAAAGTTCAGAAAAATTTAATAAGAATCCCAGTAATTTCCAAAACGTATGTATACTTCTGTTGAATTGACCTTACACTTCATCCATTCGTTTCAGCCAATTTTACGGACAAAATATTTTTATTTGAAACTTCAAACTACTCACAAGTATTAAAATTCTGACTGTGAAAATCAGAATAACAGAAGTAGCTAAACACGGAAACTCAAAGCATCTCGTTATCAATTGGTTAAGTATTTTTTGTTGAACTGAAGTAAAATAAGTTGTGCTGTTGTTTTCCGAGGGGATTTCTTTCAGTAAATATCACTTAGCTCTTGTTCTATTTATAAACAATGACGGATGGTGGCTAGCAGTGGAATCCAGGTTGCGTGTTTCATCCTGTTTCGGACTCGTCAGCTGGATGTACCTGCATTCTAGACTTGACGTTCACTCCAGGAGATACAAGCAATCATTACCAAATGAATTTTTGGTCTTATTTAGTTTAACAAAACCTAACGTTCTCCCTTGAAGCTGAATTTAATAAATGTAAACCCCTACTATGCATATTTTTTCACTAACTGTTTAACTGAAAATGTCCGATATAAATTATTTGCTGAAGTGACATATATGTAGCCTAGATAGGTTTTCCAAGCGACACCGAAACTCATTAGTCTCTGTTCATAGTGTCAGGTGTCTAAAGCTTCATAGAAAATCTAGTCGGTGTAGTTAGCTTCATTGTATGTATGCAATACAAATCGAGTACCTAAAACTGTCTAGACTTTCTATGTTTCTTCATAATCTGAAGGTGGTTCAACACCTTGAACTCGGCGGATTGTTAATATCCTCTAACTCCATACAATAGTTTCATGTTAGCATCGTTTACACAAAGCGTACTATTAATTATGGTTTTTATTCTACATATTACTTTCAACAATAATAATTGTTTGACGGATAGATGTTTATCCGATTACTTAGGTTTTCTTAAGTATTAATATTGACCTAAATACTAAGTTAACTGAATGTATTTGAAAATAAATTTGTATTCACCACCTGTTTATCAGTGTCTACTTTTTTTCTTAACGGATATGTATTAATAAATGGAATGGACTGGAACAGGTGACTGGATGTATGATTAGTAGTTTTTGTCTAATTGTTACTTTTTTTCTGCCTAAAGATCCCTTTATAATCTTAATTCTGGATTTTATAGTTATAAAATATTATCAATTAGTTTGTCTCCAAAAGTTTATATTGATATTTTTATGTACATAGTTGAAGACTAAGTAGAAGGCGAGAAAATACACGTTGTCGTATTTACAGAACCAGGTAAAGATATGTC